>CATIWR010086592.1:0-13646 GCA_949677035.1 Omphalea diandra | reverse complement strand
CCTGTGTGGCAATAACATTCAATAGCCTATGTGGCAATGATATCTATAGCCTGTATGGCAACAATATTTATAGCTTATGTGACAACCAAAAATGAAAGCTTTTGTAGCAATGATATTGATAGCCTATGTGGCATTTAAGATTAAAAACTCTTTATTTAATGCATGGATATGATGATGAGTTATTAATATTTAAATGTTTTTTATGTTATTTGAGATTGAAGGATCATTATGCATTTACTTACTGAGTATGTAAGCTCACTCTTCTGTATTGAATTTTATTTCAGGAAGAGTAAACTAAAGATTTCATCCAGTTACATTTCAAAATTGTTGTCTAGTAGTCTAATAGAGGTTGGGCCAGTATGCAGTCTATTAGTATTTTAGTTTGTTTAGCCATGTATACTTTGTTGTAAACAGTTACTATGTTGTGAAGAAGAGACATAGTGTAAAAAAAAATTAACTGAAATCAGGTCTTTAATGACAATGAATAAACTGAGAGAATTTTAATGATTAGTAAATGGGATGTCACAATAACTCCCCTCATCTATTATCATACTACATATCTTACCATTTATAAGGCTCCTAGTATGAAAGAATGCTAGAATGCTTCCAACTCGTTGTGTTTCCATCAATTTCCCCTATATGAGATAAGCTAATGCTTCTTCATCATCTTTAAGTGATGCCATATCATCATCATTGCCATTAGACTCTGAGTCCACCTCTCCATTATCCCTGCATGATCATGGTTCTTTTATTTAGACATTATGGAGCTATATGGTTTGTACCTAAACATCGAAAGCATTTAATATCACAATTTCTAAAGATTGAGATTCAAGTTAACCTTAGATCTTTATTGCCTCTATTTGATTACCCTTAGAAGGCTTGAATTTTGGCTTAGAAACAACCTTGGTATCCCTTTGCATTAGAAATTTAATTGAAAGGTAAAGGTATGATAAATTGGGTAGAGATTAACCCACAAATGAATTAGGTTTAATGAGTTTAGGATAATCATGCTAAAAGGTAAGAACTTACCAAGTAGCTAAGCTCAAACCATTATATATATCCTTGTATTTTAAGTGGGAATTTTAACTCTTAATAGTCTACCTCAAGTGTCAACTGCTCAGTTGACCATTTGAAATTGAAATCCTTCCCCTAAAATTCAAATTAAAGATTAAATGCAGTGGCGATGCCAGACTAAGCAACCAAGACTAGACATCTAAAAGGGAAACCATGCGAAAGAAATTAAACTGGGCTACATCTACTTAGATACTATGTTAGAAATTTATTTGAAAGGATGAGGTCAAATAAATTAGGTAGATGTTAAGCCCATAAATGAATTAGGTTTAATGAGTTTGGGTCAATTAATGCTAAAAAGTTGGAGCTAACTAATTAGGTAGTTAATTTCAAATCATTATATACCTTTTATATTTTTGTACGTCTTTTCGATGTAGAATTTTTACTCTTAACATTACTAATTTGGTTTCCATATAAAAGAAGTGGAAGCTGTGAAATGACCATTTTCATTTACCAATCATGACATTCATGTCTAAAAATTCAAATGCATAAAGGTTAACTCATCATTCATACACAATTGAACATGTATTTAATGTACATATATGTTAACTAATGTTCAAGGCCAATGACCACAAACTAATTCCTATCTAGGTATATGTACAGGACATAAGAAGAGAGAGAGTTGGAATTCAGCCAATGACATGTGCTCCATATGCAAAACTTTATGCTACAAATCAACCAAACCTTATGCTTTAGTATCTAAAAAATATAATTGCAATTTGGTAAGTCATGACTCAATGAATAAAAATAATAATCATATTATTATGGCATAAATAATAATCAAATATCATCAGGATACATTACAAGTATAAGAATTGACTATGCAAATGCAAATGCAATAGATTGATTTTGTCGTGTGCAAATACAATAGATTGATTTTGTCGTGACCTTGCAAGGCAAAACACTACTCCCGAGAATTCATGTGATTCAAGTGACATTTGATTTTATTGGCCAGCATATAACAAGTGAATCATTTTATTAATAACATGTGTCAATAGGACATATTATCCCCTTTTCGAAGTGATTTGCAAGCGTTTAACAAGTTGTTCGCAATATCCTTTTAGTTCCATATACAAATGTTCATTCACAATGGTATAACAAGTAATCATTAAGTTCATAAAATTCTCACTTGACTTGGATTCACATGAAAAATGTCACAATTCAACCACATATACAAGTAATAGAACACAATCATATTATAAAATCATTACTCATACATATTAGAATCAAGTTATGGCTTTTACTCACCTTTGATGCGACCAACCTTTATGGTAGGTTTGGACCTCTCTCTTTGGGTACCTTAATATGTTGAGATCCTAACATTTAATACATATATCATCATAAAATGTCAAAATAATTTTGCATGCATGGTATGCAACTATGGTCACATTCCATGCAAATAGGCCTAGTATTTAATAAGCTTAGTATTCTTGTATGGTAGCCTAACCTTGTTACACTCTCAGAGTAATAAATATTGATATACTTATCTAAATGACTTGATTCTTCTTTATTCATAAAATAGACACATAATGATACAACAAATTCAAAATTTAGGTTAACATAAGGGCTATAGAAAATATGGTGAATTTTTGAACTCTGTCTTATTTCAATGTAATCTCAGTCTAATTAGATTATACAATCCTGGGCATATCTCAAATTTTATGAATGAAATTGCAAAACTGAATTACCAGAAGTTACAAAACAACTAAATTAACATTTTCATGCTCTACACATTTTCGAATTTAGTCTATAAGGTTACCAAAATAAATGGTCAATCTCCAAGTGAGCAGGTTTCAACCCATTGAGAATTAGTCACAATGAAGGATAAATATCTAATCAACAATAATATATTTAGAAAAAAATATTTTAAAAGAATGCAGATTAGATAAAATCTATAACTTCCAAGTTTGGAACATCACCAAATTCCCATTCTATGGCCATCAAATTCTTGAAAAATAAAACTAAGAGATTGAACAGATTTCATCAAGTTCAACGTTGTCACAATCCAAGAGCAATTAGCAATATCCCTTTCTACACAACAAATTAAGCAAAAATGTTTTACAATAATTTAAAGGGGATATATCTCTACAAATTTCGTGTTTTTCATTTTGTCTGAATCAACACATAAGGTCATCAAGATATATGAAAATAGCCAGACTGAAGAGATTTCAGTAGGTTGTTAACCGGCCTAATGAAAGAGCCATAGCTCTTCACACAAACCAAATTAAGCAAAATTGTTTTATATATAATTACATGGGCATAAAGCTAAAAATTTCATGGTTTACACTTTCCCTAATTTCTATTCTAGGGTTATGAAATCATTGGTGTAAAAATATGATCTAACAATAAAACCAACACAATTAGCTCTTGTTTCTCTTAAGCTTTAACTTTCATGCATGATATCTACCTTAAATACTCCATAATTCTTACTAATTATGCATGTTTAAGATGTCATAAGGAAGGAATTTCATATGGGAAGAAGATAAAATCACTTACCTTTTTTTCAAAAACTAGAAAAAGCTTAGGGTTTCTTCTTAGCCATCTCACTTTTCCTCTTCCCTTTCTTCTTTTTCTCCTTTCTTTCTTTTTTTTTTCTTATCTTTCTGCCTTTTTTTTACATTTCCTCATATTTTTTCCTCTCAAATCTACTCTAAAGGAAGAGAAGTCCAATTTGTATACCTACTCTAATAAGACAAAATCATGGTGTCTCACTACCATTGGTTATAAGTTCAGTATTCCTCTTTTAGTCCCTCTTCTTCACTCCTTTATCACCTCCATTCATCTATTAACCCCCATATGCTCCTTATACTTTTGAATAAACTCTAAAATTCCATGATTTATGATGCTACAACATGCACACAACATAATATAATTTGCCATGCAACTATCATCACATCTATGTTCAAGTGTCCCTAATGTAATGGTGCAAGTGTTATCCTCGTACTTATTATCAAATTCACATATCTAAATGATCATTTAGCCAATGCATATGTTCATAAGGGATTGCAAATCATTTATGCAATAAATTTGCTCATGTGAGGGTGCTAATTAATGACGATAGGGATGATACAAGTTTAATTCATTTATGGGTTTTTCCTCTTCAATTAATGTTCCATCTTTATTGTTATATGTACCATGTCCTCCAACTCCACATAATGTTGGAGCTCCATTACATTGGTGATGTCTCTATTCAAGGATGCAGAAATATAACCATTGTAACCTCTTTATCCTACTCCACATTTGCTCAAACCATGGTAACCTTTATCTCTTTATGATAATTCTCAATACTTTTAGAGCCTTGTTTTAGCCCTTGAAGGTTTTGGTACACATCTCAATAATAGTGTTGCGACACAAACCGCTTCCTCATAATAGTAGTCATCCCTTCCTAAGACCTAACTAATCTTTCTCAATTATTTCCTCAACTCAAAACAAGTTGATCCCACCATATGATAGCATAGTTAATGAACTCCATAATTACAAGTTTTACTTTCTTCTCTTCAAAATAGTTATCGCAATTAAAGACTAGCTCTATCTTCTTCTCTCATTCTCTAAATCATTCTTGCCTTGGAAAGAAGGGATCTTCATCTTCATACTCCCTAAGTTGTAGCCTTTCCCATCTCGTCTTAGATGCTATTTATCTCCTCTTTCAAATCTATTTGTAACTACTACATGATTACATTCGTTGAAATCTTCATCTTCCTCTTCAACTCATGGTGCTTGCATTATTTGTCTTTAAGCTTCTCTTATTTGGCTTCTCCTTAATTCAATAATGTTTTCTTTGTGCCTATACATTCTATCTCGGATGTCCCCCCATCATCATGTTGAATTATTCAAATTGCTTGAACATGGATTGTAGTGTGAATTATCTATCTCCTCCTTTTTAGTTGCTCCTTTATATTTTTTCTCCATAATTGAAATCTATAATAATGTTTGAATATAATCTCATAACACTCCCTCATGTGTTCCTTTCAATCAATAACACTCAAGCAAATGTTTGCATGCAATTTGGCTTTCACCCTCTAATATGCTCACCACACATTTGCCGCTCAATTTCTTCCTTTTGGTTCTTTAAGGAATTAATTAAACAAATCAATTAAGATCCATATGGCACTCAAAACTAAATAAACCAAACCACAAAATCAAAGGATTAGTTTAAAGTTTCGAGAACAAATTCTAATCTATTTAGAATATGGAAAATAAGAATTGTGTTACTAATTGAAAATTACTTTTAGAGATAATTTATGGTGATAAAATTGAGTTCAAACAAAAATAACAATTTCAAATTATGATAAAAAATACTTAGCAATATTAAAAGTAAGCCATTGATGCAAAAGGAATGCAATTGCACCAAACTGAATTTTTATGCAAAATTGAATATGTTTGCTTCCTTTTTTTTCTGAATTTTTATGCAAAATTGAATATGTTTGCTTCCTTTTTTTTCTCTTTACTTTTTTCTTTTTCTTTTTTTACCTTTTATGACTAATATAAACATGAATAATGAAAAGAGTATGTAAAATTTGTAAGAAAAGGAATTTGACCACCAAACATTTTGCAAATGATGTGTTTTGGCCAAACTAGTTAACCAATGCAATTATAAGGAATTAATGAAATAAAGATATGCAAACCTATTTAGAACTTTACTATGATACCAATGATATAAATCTTGATGTTTGGAATAAGAATCAATCATGAAAAATGAATTTAACCTAAGAAAGTCTAAAATAAATTTGTAGAACCCCAACGCCTTGATTAGCAATAACCTATAGAACCCAAGGTATTATTGATCTAAAATTCAATAAATATTAGGAATCAAAGAACTAAAGGTGTAAGCAAGAAGGCTTGGATACCACACTCAAGATAGAAAGAAGGTAAGTGATAAGCCTAGGTTGAATACAACAAGATAGCCTTGATAAGTTCTAAAAAGTTCAATGTAGAATTAAAGAAGGAAAAACTCATAAAAATTTGTTATTCAATTGTTTTAACGAATAATCCATTTCTTCCTTGTACATGGCTTATATATACACTACTAAATACATTTATTTATTTGGATCAAGAAAAATAGTCATAAACAATTTCCTAAACAAATTACCAAAAGAAAAAAAGGAAAACTGATTCCATATGAAAACTAGTTTTAAGCTAACTAGAAAACAAAGTCCTAAACCAAAGGGGAAACTTAATAACAACTCTAATAAGGAACGAAAACAAGTTCTCTTCTTCTAGTAACATTTAAAATTCATTCATCATAAGAAAAATAAGCCTAATTCTTATGGGATTAGTAAATGCTCAAAATCAACCCAAAATAGACAAGTAGAAGCCTCCTTTATTTGTGTACGTTCTTAGTCCATGTCCTTATTCCTTAGGCAACCACTAGCTTAGATAACATGTATGATCTTCAAGTAGTTGTCTAAGCTCAAATCATGCTTATTAGCTTGCTTTGGCATTAAAGAAGCGCAAGTCCCTTGTACTAGTCTGTTGATTGCATTTCTCATCTCCTTAGCTTTAGCACTTATAATAAGGCCTCCATTGATATGAAAAAGATCTCTTAAAGCTTTATTAGCTGCTTTATGATTATCTTTATCATTATGGAAGAATGGAGTGATATTGTTTGGAATAATAAGCCTCAATCATTTTCCTTAATTGGTACAATGACATCTTTCTTAAATCAATGGAGACTTACATAAAATCAAGTTCACAATACTCAAAGGGGCTAGATGCAATTTAAGAGAGGGTGATGCATTCAACCAAGGCAAGTCAACTAGGGATCCACTTCAACTTCAAGGCTCAATTACAAAAGGAAGGCTAAAGAAGTTTAATGATGCACTTGGAGCTTTCATATTAGGAAAAATTACAATTAGATTGACCTAAAAAGACCATGGATTATGCGAAGACCAATTGCAAAAGGATGGGAGCTTGGACTCCTCAAATAAAGTGTTTAACTTGATTCAATGGAGCCTAATTGATGGAGAGGACTAAAGCCACCACCATTCTACCAAAGCATAGGAGATAAGGCTCAAAATATTTAAAGCATTAAGATAACCCTAAAGTCCAAAGATTTTTACAAGATATGCTTAGCTAGCATTATCCTCCTAATGCCATAAGGATTTCTCTTCATTGACTGAATACCATGTTAGTTTTAATTAGGATTCTTCAAGTAGTTATTTACTTTATAAAGTACTTATAACCAACAAATTTTAGACATCTAGATGCAAAACCAAATGATGAAAATCACTGAATCCATTCCCCAAAATGCAAAGGGATTTGCTAAAGAAAGAGATGAAATGCCTTAGGATACCTTCGAAAAGCCAAAGACCAAACCCAAAACCATGTTCAAAACCACCTGCCAAGGTTAAATGATTATATAACCCATCAAGCAGGGTTGTACAACCCATAAACTAAGGTTGTATAATTATGGCTAGGGTTGAACAGCCTACCCTAAAACCTTAGACTACATAACATTCTAGAATTGGTCACCCCCTCAACCTTAAGGTTGCATAGCCCTGACAAATGAATGTATGACCATGTTCTAGTTGTATAACCCATGTGAAAACCCTAATTCAGGGAGGTTCATCTTTATCCCTATGCTTGGTGGCATCCATGGTCTAACCAGAACTATTTTAGGCTCTAGTGCACTTACCCAACACCTATAAATACCCCTCCCCTTTGAAGAGAGAGGGAGGCTTGGAAAAACCTAAGGTTACTCTACTAAAATCACTTCTTAAACATCCCTTAAACACATAACCCTAAACCCTAACTCACTCCAAGGTAGACCTAAACCTTGTCTCTTCACTTTTGTGCCTTTCCTAAGCATTTTGGAGGGAAGTATTGAATTTGTGAGCCTCTATGGGAAAAGCAACACATAAAGGCATCTAAGAACCCCCCTTTTCACTTTCCCCCTTCTTCTTCCCCTTCTCTTTCTTCTCCTGCTTCTAAAACCCAAAAAGTAGGGGATGTATAGCCTTGATTATAGGTTGTATAACCCTTCATCTTAGCTATACAACCCTATTATTAGCTTATACAACCTAGTTTGACTAGTAAATAGTTTTTGTAAGGTTATATTTTCTTTTCTCTATTTGGATTTCCTCTTTTCCAAAACCTTTTTAAGGTGTTCCAATGTTCCAGCAACCAAATGGGATGATGTATAACATCTTAGGATTCCCATTAATCTCAAAATATGACCTATGGTTTTAAAATGGTTTTACAACTTTTTTTCATACATTGTTTTATGTTCCTTTATTTGTGATTTAATGTGATGCTTAAGGTTTTATTTTGATCTTTTGACAATGCTCACATAAGGAGTTAGCCACTCTTAGGACCTTGAGAGCCTTTCTATAGTTGTTTACACTTTTTTAGGGTATGCATCATAAAGATTATTAATACATGCTTTGGCTTTATAACTTTTCATTTGTTAATTTTCATTCTAACCCTTCTCATAGTTAGTAGTGCTAATTGATGCCTAGCTCTTAATGAGCAATATGAGGTAGGGTTCATTAACCCTAAGATCTTATTTCAGTAAATCCTTATCTTTCGCCATTCAATACCATCCAAATGCCTTGCATTATGTGTTCATCTCTTCATTTTTTTCATGACTCATGCATTTTCATTTTGTATACTAATTTATGATGTTGGGATGTGTTACCATGGACATTAGATGTATGCTTAAGTGCCTTGACTTTAGAGTTATGGTAAGGTGGCAATAATGGCCCTTATTTACCTTTCCTTTGGTCTCCTCTATTTAATTTCATTTGTTAATTACTAACTAACTTACTCTTTTTTGGTGTAAGTGTTCTTACTTGAGTTAGGTTATGAATTTGGTCTTGATTATCTCCTTACAAGACTATGAATGTTTATGCCTGAATGGATGGATGTCAATGCATGTTAAAACCCCTATGCCATGTCACATATCCTTATTCCCTCTTGATTATTCATGATGAAGATGAGTGTATAGATATGCATGATGAACCTTATACCATGATGCATAATCCCCCTCCCCTATGGATTGATGGAATGTTTTGATTGATTTGATTGCATTAGATGTATGTTTAAGGGTGATAATCAAACTAATTAAAAACTCAAAATATTAAAAGTGAACCAAAGATGCTCTAAGGCTAGATCTCAATATCCAGGAGGTTTGGGGGTGCCTAACCTCTTCCCCAAGTCGTGCCTAATTTTTCAAACCCAATCTATGATTAGGTGAAGATGAAATAGGCCTTCTAATTGACCAAGATTAGGTTCAAATTTTGCCTTCCTCAATTTTTTATCCTGACCAAAGTTGGATGGTGACTCTACATTTTCTAGGGATGGCACCAACATATTGTTTTGCATTTGGTTCCCCAATGACCATCATTTTGGACTTAAGGCTTTGAAGTCACCCAAGGCCTAAAAGGATCGTTTATTGATCCAAACACGTGCCACACCTTGGGGTTATTACCAATGTAAAGACCCTCATCCTTTTGATCCCTCATTGATTATTAAAAAGATGAAGTCACAAGCAAGATTTCACTAGTTTAAGGGAAACAAATGAGGAGCTCATAGTGGCGACTCCACTGAGGGCTCAAAATAGACTTTATTTTCAATATTTGATTCACTTATAATATTTTAAACTTAGTATTGAGTAGCTCTTTTGCATTCATGTAGCCACCATACTTTATCATGAGCACTGGGTTGCCCTTAGACAAACTGATGGTTCTTCAAACTTAAGATCTATGCTCCATTTGGGCTTGGGAAATTATGAGGATTCATGACTCATGAGCCTAGTACCTTTGAGTATATCAAATAATATATCATGACAATTGCGCTCAACCTTATAAGGGCCATCAACTACAACAATGCTCTCGACCATTAGGTTTATGTAAGAGTTAATAGTACCTTAGGATAGGTCACCCCTCTTATTTGCATTTCTTCTTTAGAGAAGAGTGAAAGTCCTTGAAGAACATGGCTAGGAATCCCTAAGGTAAACATAATTATAACCCCATCCCTCTTGACATAATTATCCCCCATATGTAAATACTTGTGTACTTCCCTTTCCTTACCATGTAAATATCTTATGTGTATGTCCCTCTCTCCTTAAAGGGTTCCATTTCCTTACTTGTACATATCTCTTTAAATAATGTAAAGAGTTCTTCCTTTTTAGTGCCTTTATGTTTATGTTCCTTCGAGGCCTTAACTCTTCTCGGTCCAAGGTGACCCCGCACATTCTTTAACCCATGATGGTATAAGAAATAGTCTCCACCTAGGAAAGAGCCACTAAACCTCATGTATGGGAGGATTAAAGTTAGAAGGATCTTATGCAAAATGACTTGTGCATATCAAGCATACATGCATCGATTACTTACTTATGCGTCATACTAATAACCACTGTCATATAGCCATCATAGCTTCACCCCATCCCTCATAAAAGAGAAGGGGGAATCAACTTGCTAGAAAGATAAAGGCTCTAAGTTTGAGCTAGAAAGTCAACTTAATCATGGTGCCAACCATACCACTAGAGATTTAGGACAGAATGATAGTAGACTTCAACTATAAGATGTAAGAGAGGGTTGCTGAAGAAGTAAACAAGTGCATCATTAAAGTTCTAAAAAAGTAAGGAGACCTATGCTAATAGAAATGATTAAGGGAAAGCACCAATAGAAGTGCCCCAACCTATGAAGATTGATGACAATCTGTTTAGGATCAAAGAATACCATAAAAGCAAGTTTACCAATGAAGTGGAAAGTACAACTATTGTTCCAGACAAACGCTTATAGAGTGAGAAGGAGAACACTTAGTTTGATGACTTGGCCAAGCAATTGGAGAAAATACAAAAGGCCATAGGTGCTAAAGATTTGGAAAGGGGAACAGGCATTGAGGAAATACTAGCCCACAAACCTGAGAAGCTACCTACTAATTTCTATAAGCCAGAGCTTTCCAAATTCACTCTAATTTAGAATGTTAAGAACCATGTCACTTCGTATGTGGTAGTCATGAAGGCATTTGAGGTTCTGATGGATACTATGTTAGACCTTTTTGAGTTATCATTGAAATGGTCAGTAAAGACATGGTATTTTAATTAATTAAAGACTATCAAAAAAGACTAGAAAGAGTTAATAAAAACTTTTGAGAGGCATTATACTTGTAATTTATATCTAAGAGTCACATTACAAGACTTAGAGTTTTTTATTAGAGTTTTTGAGGCATAAAATAAGTGAGAGCATTGATGAATACATTAGAAGATGGAAGAAAATGGCTTCAGAGGAGACCATAGTGCCTATAAAGAGAGAGCAAGTCAAATGATTATTAAAGGGGTTCCTAGTATTGGCGCCAGAACCAAAGGAATATTAGCTAGGAACTTTGAAGGCTTTCTAAAAGTGAGTTTGCAAGCTGAAGAGTTAGAATCCAAGTCGAGAAGATAGCATGGGGGAAGAAAAAGTGCCCCGTCTCAACCTTAGTCTAAGGGAAATAAGACAGCCCATGTAAATGCAGTAAGATGCCAAGATAGTTAATTGATTTAAGGATGCCTATATATAAGGCATTTGAGAGGTTGTAAAAGAAGGGAGTGTTGAAGCCTCTAGCAACGAAAACACCTCCTAACCCACTACCCAAGGGATACGACACCAATGCTTACTGTGTTTGTCATCAACCAGCATGTCACAACACTGATGACTATTATAGGCTGAGACATAAGATTTAGGATCTTATCGATAATAAGATGATAGTCCTACTAAATTTTGAAAGGCCTAACATCTAATGGAACCCTCTTCCAAACTATCGCAATGTTCCTCCTCTAAACCAAGCGACTTTCACGATAGATTTTAGGATTCTTATTGTTATTATTACTATTAAAGAGGTCATGAGTGAGGTTTCAGTTGTTTACACTATCAATCCATAGGAAAGCTCAAATGAGGAGATAGAAAAAGTGTGAAGGAGGAGAATAATCTAATTATAGGAAGAGAGTGAAGAAGAAAAAGAAGCTGACGGGGTAAGCCATTAACTCACGATGGGAAGTACTACCCTGATAAAGAAGCCCCCAAGGCACCGAGGGTTAAGAAAAGGGAAGATAAACTCACCAAGAAGGAAAAAAGGATGGCAATCTTATTATAAAGAAGATGTTTATCCATATCAGTGTGTGAGAGTTGTTCATTATCTCTGAAGAACATAAGACGGTTATGATTGAGGCTTTGTTGAGTCTAATTATTTGAAAGGAAGTTACTCTATGGATGCTATCACATTGATGGTTCATAAGGGCAAAATCACATTTTAAGATAAGATTTACCACTAAGAGGAAGCGATCACAACTTGGCTGTGTGCATTTAAGCTGAGGTGAAGGGAAAACATAGGCCATGTATGATGGTTAACGATGGATCTGGGATCAATATATGCCCGTCAAAGTTGTTGCATAAGTTTGGGTTGTATGAGAAAGATTTAAGGCTTCTAATAGTGTAATATGGGCATACAATGATAACAAAAGTCCAGCTTTAGCTGTATTCAAGACCTTGGTAAAGACGACCATAGTAGAGATAATGGTGGAATTCACGGTCTTAAACATCCCAATCACCTTTGTACTTTTGTTAGGAAGACCATGGTACCACTCATTAGATGGGGTGCCTTCCACTGCTCATTAGAAAGTTAAGATTCCTTACAAAGGAGGGATAGTAACCATATGTGTAGAGGTTGGAGAAATTGTAATGAGTGTGGTCATTTCACATCTTCAAGGATTTCAAGTTGCAAAAGTCATTAATAACTGGGTTGATCCTAAAGTTATGGGGATTATGAAGAGCATGAACTTTCTTCCAGGATAAGGGTTAGGGAATAATTCTACCGGCATATTATAATTCCTAGAAATCCCCACTCAAACAATACAAAAAGGATTGGGGTATCATGGTAAAGAGGTGGAGGTAGAGGTAAAGGACTTACGCATACCGCTATCAGATTTCCTTGTGAAAGAAAGGGAAGCCACTAGAAAAGTCAAGCCAAAAGTTCCTGGGAAGTAGAAGTTGCTAGATGAGGATATAGACAAACTCAAAAAGGCCTTTTTCTATGTAGACATTGGTGAGTTGGGATATCAGAATTATCAAGACCCACCTGAATAAAAGGATGGCAAGAAAAAGAGAAAGAAGAAGGGTAAATAGATTTTGGTAACAAAGAATGAACAAGAGTCAAATCAACTTATAGTCCTGTGTGGTCCTCGATCTACATGGTCATGGAATGATAAGAAGAAGTTTCAATACTGAACAGATCGAGTAGTATTTACTAGATCAAAAATTTTGGGCCACCGAGGAAGATCATGTCAAGGATGGGCTCGAATTGATGAAGCAGAATGCACCCTTCTTAGAGTTAAAATGGGTGTATATTGGGTTTTGCATGTTTATTAAAGCTATGTTCATTAGGATAAAGTTGAAGGATATTAAGAGCATGATTATGAACTCCATTGAGGAAATGGGTGGCAAGGAAATATAAGGTTATGTAACATCCCTAGCCATATTCATTAGCATTATCATATGAGCATATGCATTAGATAAATAATCATTGAAGCACCATTGCATTTGGGGACATTTGAACATATATGTAGTGTTTGTATAGTTGTATGGCAAATTGTTTTA
>CATIWR010086587.1:0-64520 GCA_949677035.1 Omphalea diandra | reverse complement strand
TATATATATATATATATATATATATATATATATATATTTTCTTATTAGATAAAAATATTTAGAAATTTATTTTTCCATTAACCCCCAATATTTTTAATTCCAACAGGAAAGAAACCTTTCATTCTCTCAGATTCCATAGTTCTCTCGTAAGTCAATAATTTTAACTACTAAACTATTTAATAATTTGTGGAAATAAATAAATACCATAAACCATGTCCATTGGATTACCAATTAAGCCATTCCTCTCCTCTTTGCCTCTTTTTGGTACTAACCGGATTACAAAAATTGGAAATGTAAAGACTGGTTTCTCTCCAGTCAGTCCCTGTTTTACAGTATATTTGGATGTGGGTGTTTATAATGAAATGAAAGGGTTATTAATGGAATGGAATGAATTGGTTTGGTTTGGAAAGAAAGTGTTAAATTATATTTATGTTTGGATGGTAGGAATGGAAAGAAATAGTTTGAAATTAATTTTATTTGTTTGCACTGGAATGAAATGGAAGGTTAACTTAAAATTGACAAAAATACCCTTATACATACAAATATAATTTTCTTTTATTTTTTCATTTATCAAATATTTAATATTAAAATAAAAATTTATTGTTATTATTCAAAAATTATATTTTATTTTTATTCACAAAAAATGTGAACAATTAATTTTTTATAATTTTTATGTTGTGGGTTCGGGGAAAAAGACAAAATGGTCTTAAATTAAGGGCAAATATGTAATTTTGGTGCCCAAATTTGGGGTGTTTGCATTTTAATGGTTTGAAAGGGTTTGGGGAGGTTTACCAAACCCTTTCAAACCTTTTCATTCCATTTCATTTCCTCCAACCCAAACATAAAATTTTTTTCTAAACCAATCTAATCCATTTCATTCCATTATAAACACCTCATCCAAACATAGGGTTAATGATCAGTTTTATAAGAAATACCAATACCAAATACCCACTTCATTATAGAAATCCAAAGTCTCTTCCCTTTATTCTCCTCCTTAATCCATGAATTCCATGGATCAGAAACTTGCCTCCTCGCCGGTGCTTTGGAAACTCTTCGATCTGCTAGTCAACGATTTAGTCTCGTTTCTTGGGTTAGAAGGTGAGCTAGAAAGCATCGAAAGCAAGCTAAGGGATATCGTTAACTCTAAGTTCTTCGATTGCAAGCGAGACTTAGCTTATGACATTGAAGAAGTCATTGACTTCTTGCTTCAAAAAGCCTCAAATAAGACCTACAAAGAAACCTTTTTCCCCTTTCTTTTGTCTTTCTTCGATTCCATTGATCACCGTGAGCTGCAAAAGAAGTTAGATCGTATAAGGCTCGAAATCTTTCGCATTACTAATAAAGTTAGTCGCCGAAAAGGGATGGATCCATGGGCTGCTTCTTTTTCTTATTTGACTAAGAAACAACTACAGCTTGACGTGGGGGAGAGCATTGTATCTCCTGTTATAAGGAAAGTTATAGCCTTGGCTAGTCTTAAACAGTTTAATTCTTCTGTTAGCCAGCAAACCAGAGGCGTACGGGATGAATTAAGGGTATTGCATGTTTTTGTTAAAGATTTAGAGTCTAAAGAGTTGCGAGGGGGGGGGGGGGGAAGAAATGGCTTGGATGGAAGAAGTGTCTTTGTTTTCATGCTCCGTGGAGGATGTGGTTGGGTTGTTCTTGTCTAAATGGGAGGAAACTCATAGTAACAAGAATATTTTGTTTTTCAAGAATTTCAAGTCTTAAAAGAAGCTTCGCCGTGAGATGGATCATATGAAGTCTAAAGTTCAAGAAATCATTAAAAGGTTTGGGAAACTCCCACACCAAATGTATATGCCACCGCCTCGATTTCCACCTAATTTGCCTCCAACACCTCCTATTCCTTTTCAACCCAACTTTTCTAGTGATGGTCGGTTTGTTCCCAATATAGCAGGTGATGTTACCTCATTGTCTTCTTTTGATGATGATGATTACTTAGATGACTTTGATGAAATAGATGATGGGTTGCCTTTGCCTAATGATGAACAAGCTCAACAACCTGATGTTGGGGAGGATACTGGTGCATCATCATCATCATTATCTTCTTGCAGGGCTGAACAACCTGATGTCCCTAATATGAATGATATTATGGTGTTGTTGCTCAGGGATAATCAAGATTTCCTTACAATTTTGATTTTGGGGACAAAAGGCATTGGTAAGACAAAACTTGCTAAGTCCATTTATGAAAATTCAGTTATTAGAGATTATTTCCCTCACTGTGCTTGGGTTAGTTGGGTGTGTGACTCTAATATAAACCGTCTTATGGAACAAATAGTGGGGGCTCAGTATTTGAATGTTAGACTTGTTAATGGGGATTGGGATGATTATTTATATAGGTTGAGGTGATTGCTGAATGATTTCTTGATGGATAAAAGGTACCTCATTGTTATTGATGGGATATCCTCAAGAGTGTTATGGAATCAACTTGGGGCCACATTTGATAGCCTATCTAATGGGACTAGAGTAATTTTCATTTCTTCCAAGTTAGGAGTAACTCCATAAAGCAGTGAGAGAAACTTTACCTATAGATTGCAATTATGGATTGATGATGACAGCTGGGCATTGTTTGCTCATTCTCTGAATGTGAACATTCCCTCAGAGCTGCTAGAGTTGAAAAAGAAGGAAATTCTAAGGATGTGTGAGGGGTTGCCAAAGGCAATTGTCAAACTTATAGAGCTTCTGGCAAGGGAGAATACATTTGCAGAGGATTGGTCGAAGGTGATTGAGAATTTCAATAAAGATGAAGGACCTTGGTTAGGAACCTTGCTGGAGATTAACAAGAATTTGCCATTGTATTTGAGGAGATGTCTGTTATATTTTGGATTATTTCCTAAACATTTTGAAATCCCTGTGAGAAGATTGATTGGCTTATGGGTTGTAAAGGGTTTTGGGCACCAAAAGAATTAAAAAGAGTCTGCAGAATATGTTTCGGAGAAATGTTTGATAGAGTTAGCAAACCGGAACATGATTCAAGTGACAAAGAATAGGATAACTGGAAAAATAAAGGCATACCGCTTACCTGATGCTATGCGAGTGCATTGGCTGTTAAAAGCTAAGGAAGCTAAATTTCTGCAAGTTAATGGCCACATTGGTAATGGTCTGTCCAGTAGTAGTGGTATAATACACTGTCTTGTTGATCATCTTGACCCCAAGAACACTAGCTTTGATCATATCCATGAAGACAATGCTGCTCTCTCATCTCTGTACGCTTGTTATAGAGATACTATTTCTTTTCTCTCTTTTAATACTCAAGAAGGAAGCAGACTTGGAGAAGATGTAGGTTATTTTCTTCAACGATGCATCTCCAACAAGTGTTTCAGTTCTCTATGGGTACTTGATCTTGAACATGTATACAAGCCAAAATTGCCTAAGGCTGTAGGCCTTAAGTGCCTAACCCGCCCATTAGTGAGAAAACCCCTAAAATTGAGAAAGCCATTGACTTAATACCTGACTATAGAGGAGAGTTTTGTGGGGGCAATGATGGCATAAGAAGACAAAGTAGAGAATGAACATGCTATGTACTATTTTAGTAAGAAATTTCTTCCTTACAAAGAAAGATACAATCAAGTAGAGAAGACATGTCCGACGTTGGTATAGGCCATAAATAAGCTAAGACATTATTTCTAGTTATACTTTATTAAAGTGGTTTCAAACCTTAACCCAGCTAGTGTTTACACTAGGCCCTTCCTTGATTGGAAAACTAAAAAAAGTGGTTGATACTTTTAATAAAGTTTGACATTAAGTATGTAACTAAAAAGGTGATTAAGGGTCAAGTAGTTGTAGAATATTTGGCTCAACTACCGCTTATGGAAAGAGAATATGTGTATACTTCTACGTTTTTATGGATCAAGTCATGGAATAAAACAATAGCCATTAACTAGTACGTTGCTCTTGCATTCTTCAAACCAAATGGAATCACCTTGTAATAATACATTTCCTATTTTGTGATGAAAGTTGTCTTTACTTTATCTATGATTGCTATGGGGATCTGATTGTATCTTGAAAACCCACCCATAAAGAAATACATAATACATGTCACAACACTATCCACTAATACATCAATGTTGGGCAAATTGAAATCATATTTGGAGCAAGCTTTGTTCAAATCTCTATAATCCACACACATCCTTACTCTCTCATCCTTCTTTATTACGAGTACTATGTTGGTAAACCACTCGGGGTAATCAACTATTTTAAGAAACTTTGCATTAACTGCTTTGACACTACTTCTTTTATCAATTGGACCCATTTTGGTTTCATCTTTCTGAGTTTCTACTTTACTAGTCTCATGCGTGGATAAGTAGGAATTTTCCATTCAGCTATCCGTCGATCAACCCTTGGCATGTCTTTACATGGTCAAGCAAAGAATCGTTGATATTTCCAAAGCAGTTATTCAAGCTTCCTCCACGCTTCAAGTGCAACATCATTATTAATACTGTGTGCCAAGATTAAGTGCAGTGGTATACACAAAATTAATGTTAAATATGCTCATGAAATTATGCATGCTATGCACACCATTATTAGGAAATACATCAGATAAGTAAGCAAACTTGTCATTCATTACCTTAAACTTTGAATCAAATACATCATTTTTGGAAAGACTAAAAACAAGAACATCAGAGGTATCAAGAAAGTAACCTCTTCTAGTAGATTGGTAGGAGCCCCTTCAACATTAGTCTTCTCTTCCTCTTCAATTCCCTTTTCATTTATTACCTTAAGAGCGATATTCAAATCATCAACCCATTCACAACCCACTTCCTTTGCAACTTTTGTGCTAGCCATGGTCTTTACCACTTCTTCAAAAATCTTGCTTCATCTTATTATCTCCCAATTGAAACTTTATAAAGCTTTCATAGAGGCCACCCCATCTAACTTAGTTTTTTGAACTTCAGATGTATGATCTTATGTTGCATCACTATTACCCAAGTCTTTTATGGAAATTCATAACCATTTTCATGATTTCTACCAAGGTTATCCCAATGTATATTCCCTTAATGAACTTATATAACCCAATATATCCCCATTATGGATCAACTAAGGATGCATCCTGATTAGCCATTACAGACTGCTTCTTCTTAAGATCTTCACCAATTACCCAAAACTGTTAGTCTAATAGATTCTGCTCATGTTCTTTATAAAATATCTTCCATTTATAATTTCATGGCCAAAAGTTTGAGGACCATACAAAATCACAGATTGGCATGATTCTTGAGTATCTCTTATCTTTATAACCAACTTACCTTTCTTCTTTTTTTTTTTTTTATTTTCCACATCAAATGAGTCCTAATAATTTAGATATCTTGATTTTCCAACTTGCATTTGGAAGAATGCTTTTTTTGAGATCATCAATAGGATCTTTTTCTTCCTCGATGGTCTCCTCTTTAACTTTTATAACCATCTCTCTCTTTTTTTTTCACAAATAAATCGAATAAAGGGCCACATAGATCCCTTATCTCTAGCTTTCCCCCTTCTCCATGATAACCCAATTCTTTTTTGGTAGTATGAATAGGAATTTTTGGAAATTTTCACATACCTTTGGAGTTCATTCCTAGCCCTTGTCTTAGAAGGAAATTCATATTCTTTATGATGCCTATCACTTTTGGATCAACCCATTTGGCTATAATCCTAACTACCTAGAAACTTCTAAGATGCAAGACAACTATACTTAGTATTGACACAATCTTTTCAACTTTTGCACACATTATCATTATTTGACCCTTATAAAGGATCTTGACCTTCTAATGTGCTATGGATGGTACTTCTCCAAATGGATAATACCATGGTCTTCCTAATAGTAACAAAAAGGTCAAGGGAATATCTAGCGCTATAAAATCCACTATCATCTCTACAGCCCTAATTTTCACTATAGTCTTAAACACACCAACTGTTGGCGCCTTCTACTATTAGCATAAGCCCAAATAATTCTCTTTGATGCTTTCAAATCCTTTCCAACACCCCAAACTTATGCAATAATTTTAAAGGGAAAATATTGATTCTCAACCCATCGTCAACCATTATGCACAAAGTTTGCCTCCCCTTTACCTTGATTAGATGAATAAAGCCATATTATGGTCCCTTCACTTGGGCAACAAATCTTTATTATAAAAAGTAATCTTCCCTTTGTTAACAACTAAGGCAACTACATTTTTCGGATTGGCCTACTTGGATATAATCAAACTTGATAAAGCTTTAACCATTGCCCTGTTATGTTCTTAGGATGTGATAAGCAACTTTCACACACTGATTTGATAAAGATTTTCTTTGATTATCTCAAAATGGGGTTCTCTTCTTCCTTCTTCTTCACCATAGGTCTATCTAGTTCTTTCTCAACTTTAAGCTTTTTAGGAGCCTCTTTATGCAGGTAATACTTCCCACTCCTAGTTATAAGGTTCACCTATTTCTTTTCCTTTTCTTTATCATTTTTCTCACATATCTTGATCATTTCTCTTTCTTTACCTTTTATATTTTTTCATGTGAGCTTTTCTAAGGGTTAATGACATAAGTAACCACCACAACCTTCATAAGGGTCACCTCTTTAAGGTGGCCATCATAATCTTTTTAGGGATCCTCAAATCAATCGTGAAAGTTCTTTAGTTTGGGGTGGAACATTATGATAATTCAAGAGCGAATTCCCCCTTATGCTCGATTTATCGGAGTTTGGCAGCATAATGATTTGATCATTGATGAGGTCTTGGATCTCGTGCCTTAATATATAATAATCATTTGTATTATGCTTGACTCCTTGGTGAAATGCACAGTAAGAATTTACATCATAACATCTTGGCAAAGGATTAGGAGGAGGCTGTAACACTAATAGCTTTAATACTTCTTTCTTCTGCAATCTCTCAAAAACCTTGGACAAAGTGGTCGAATAATAGGGTTGTCACTACATTCATATTAGTTCTCTTATTTCCTTCTCCTTGAGCTTGTGATGTCATGCTTAACTTTCCACCATATTACTTTTTTTATTTAGATTTTAACTCTTTAACCTATAAGTCAACTTTCCTGAGAACTTCAAAATTATGCACCAACATCCCTTTAATCCTAGTGCTTATATAGGAGAAAGATCTTATGATAATCATTTTAACCTATTATCTCTTAGTTGGTCTAGTAGTTGCCTCGGATGCAATCTTCTTCCATCTCCTTAAATAGTCATTGAAATGTTCTCCTAACTTCTATTTTAATGATTCAAGATCTTGAAATTGGCTTCTAGATTTGAATTACAAGCATAATATTTTTCAAAAGCCCCATCTATTCCTTTTAATATTTTCTAATCATCCTTAACTGATTGAAGTACCAAATTTTTACTAGGCCTTCTAATTATAACTCAAAAGTTCTAGCATAATATATGTTGGTACTCCAGACAACTTTATGACCAACACATATGAACGAATATGATTCTTTGCATTTTGAGTACCTATGAACTTTGAGAGCTCGAGCATTTGAAAATTGATAATATGCTTTTCAGGCTTGCGAGTAAGCAACTCTTCAATATGAATTCCCCTCTTCAGTCCCTTTGTGCCAAGTGTCTTCTAGATCTTTTCCAATTATCTGGCAAGATCATCAAAGTGAGTGCTTTCCTTCTCACTTTCTATAGGCTTCTCAGGAGCTACCTTAGTGCTTTCTACCTCTTTGGTTAGCTTGCCTTTGTGATACTCTTTCATCCTAAATAGATCATCATTAATCACTACAGGTTAAGGTGCCTCCATAGGCATTTTCTCTTTATCAGTGCTATTAGTAGGTGCATAAGTCTCCTTTAACATCTCATTGAGGCATTTATTAGCTTATCTAGTGATTCTTTCTTTCTTAGTACTATTATTTATGTACCCTAGGCCATTTCTTATAATAAATATTTTCTTCATAATGTTATGGTTGCATTTTTATTATCTCCTTTATTTACAGCTAAATGATAAATTTCATGAATAGTTAATTCTACCTAATTTTATCAAGTACGTGACTTGATAATAAAATCTTTGGGTATAAAAAATTTTATTCTAAATTGTCCCTAGTTGGTCATTAGTTTTGGAATAATAATGAATGAAGATTAGCATGTGCTTTGATTGATGACTATGCTTTACTAATCATAGATATGTGATATTAAGTCAAACACATAGATACATGTTCAAGAAATATTGCATTGGACTGACCCACTATGAAAACACTACATGGATAAACTGTGATAAGTGATTCTCATGCAATAGTATTAGCTTAATCTTTTGACCTAAAAATTATCATGGATTCAAATATGATGAACTTCATGTTTTCATATGATCTAACATTATCTTTAACTAGATGATTGGCTCATGTAGAGGAATATGAGTGATTGAGAAGGAATTTATCCCTTATATATTTATGAGAAATATATCTCTAAGCCCCTCGATAAGTTAGATTGAAGAGATTGCATGACCATGCATAAATTAATTGATAAAAGTTATCAATATCATTTTGCATCACTCTACTTGGAGATCAAGAAAGAATTGAATTGTATAAGGATGACATGATCCATGCTTTATATTCAATTGAGATATAATGTGATAAAAGGATTATAATACTATTTGTAAAATAGGTTAGGTCGGATTATTGACATTTACATAATTCGAGTAGTCATAATGTCTTTACTAGAGACCAGCTATGACTTTTGAGTTAGAAATAAGTTTTGGCTCGCTACTGATATTATGTGAACCTATAGGGTTGCACACATAGAATAGGCCTAAAGCAAAATAGGATTTTACCATTCTCTATTTATAATTAAAATAATTAAAGATATTATCTAAATTATTTAAATATCTATTTCATTTTTTTAAGATATAGAGTTGGTATAAATATCTTAATGGTTAAGATGTATATGTACATTTAGGATTTTATGAAGGGTGAGAACATTCACATTGCTTTTACAAAAAATGTTTCAGAGAGAGAGAGAGAGAAAGACCCTAATGCTAACACATTACTCACTTTGGAGGGTATCTATTTGTATGGATACCTACAGAGGATGTTCACAATTCTAATAGCGTATGAATCTAACAATCTACACTATAAGCTAGAGGTTGGGTGTTATCGATGTAAACTCCCCTCTCTACCTTCCAACAATCTTGCATCTCTTGTCTAAATTCGTAAGGTTTCTGCATCTTTCTTTTCGATTTAATCAAATCGTATGGATTCTAGGTGGGTTTTCATGTAAAATTTTTTTTATTTTTTATTATGCTCATTTTACAAAACCTAATAGTGGTATCAAAGCTACTTGCAAATTTGATTAAATCAAATTTGATATTGTTATGTGTATAAGTGTTATATATGAAAATCATTTCAAAGGTTTGATATAAAACAAATTAGGTTAAAGATAACTTGATTAATTTGTATGAAAACAAAAGCTATGCATTAATTTGATTAATGTGTTTTAGGGTTTAATAAATGAATTTGATAGTGTTGATTTGATTAATATGGTTACTATTTCTTGTGATTTGTTATTAATTCAATTAATATAGTTTAACTAGATCTTTGTATTTTGTTCTTCATCTTATTAATCATGATGGATTGATTAAGTGTTAATTAATGATAATTTGTTTGAATAGATTAACCATTATTCAAGGGTTATTATAATTGTTGAACTAGAATAATCTATTTGAACATATTGATAAATTTCATAAATCTATTTAAGAGTTTAACAACGATTAATTAGTTCTAATATGAACATATTAGTTAATTTATGTGATTAAACCTAATAGATTTTAGGCAGCAACTCATATAAATGAGTAAGGTAAATTGTTTACTTTTTAGGGGCATTGTCCCCTTGACCCCTGACCTTTGCCAAGGGCATTACCTGTTGGACCTCGCTAGGGGCATTACCCCTAGGGACCCTATAAAGGGCACTGCCCCTTAACCCTGAATGAATTCTTTTACATAAAATGTAAATTGCCCTAAAATAATATGTTTTTTATTTTGGATATTTTCCTTATGTGTTTATTGCATGGTGTATGACATGGCCCTTTAGACCATTGGCTTTTTGATTTCTCTATTTTCAAAGGTTGTAATTTTTAAATAAGACATATGTGTCATTTATTTTATTGCAATTATTTATTTTATTAGTAGTAATAGAATAATATAAAATTACAATTATGTAAATTGCAACCTGTAATGGAGACCTTCAAGGCATAAGATACTGATTCTCATTGCACAAGATGGTGACCTTTAAGGCATGAGGTGGCAACCATTGGTGACAATTTGGGCAAATCCATAGAGATGAAGATTTACCCCTAGGATTGACCTTTTATCTTCATAATAGCTTACGAAAATCAATTTAAATTAAGGGCCATGCTATGACACGTTGTTTTTGTTATTATTATGTATGGATATTTATGATGCAATGCATGTGATGTATGTGTTGCAACATTAAATACATAATTGGTGAAAAACTGGTAAAATCCCTCAATAAGATTAAGTCATGAAAATGCCTATCATGATTTAAACACTTATCAAGATTTTGATTCCTAATGTAGGTTTTGCCAAAACAAAGTATAATGGGCCATCTTAGTAAGACAAGATAGATAATTGTGATATCTATTAGTTTGAAACAATTAGACTTAACTAGGTTACCAAAATGGTTTTGAAACTAGGGCATTAGATGGGATAAGTCGGGACATATGATGTCAATATCCCATAATTATTCAAGAGTTACATAAGATATAATTGTTAAAGTGTTACCTATCTAAATAACCAAATTTTAAGTGATAAGCCAAAACTTACTTAGAATTATGCAAAATATGGATCTTGGCCCATTAAGTATTTCAATTATTGAAAAATTATAATTTGAGGGTGAATGATTTGATAAAATTTAGTGAGAGTTAATATTTAATCAAATGCTAAATGCACCTTCTCTATCTTTGTTATAGATTATGGATTTAAAAAACACCTATAATTTGTCATTGAGATTGATCCTTGAGAAGGATAAATTGAATGGGACTAATTTTCTAAATTGGTATAAAAACTTTTTGAGAATTATTCTCAAGCAAGAAAGGAAGGAATAGGTCCTAGATCAATCTATCCTTGTACAGTCTACTGCTAATGCTCCTAGAGACTAAAGGGATGCTCATACAAAGCATCTCAATGACTTAGTAGATGTCACTTGCCTTATGATTGCTAGCATGGAATTGGAGCTTTAAAAGCAAATGAAGGAAATGAAGGCTTATACTATGGTAGGTCATCTCAAGGAAACGTTCCAAAAGAAGGCTTGAATTGAAAGGTTCAATAACATTAAATCCTTACTCTTATGCAAGAGTTGGTTACTGACATTATTCTCCAATCCTTGCCTGATGCATATGATGTGTTCATTATGAACTAATAACATGCATAATATGGAGAAGACTATTTCTAAATTGCATGGGATGCTTAAGATTGCTGAATAGAACATCAAGAATAACATTGAAGAGGTTCTGATGGTTAATAAGGGGAAATGTATAAAGAAGAAGGGAAATGGAAAGAAAAAGGTCACAAAGGACTTAAAGAAGCCCAAACCTAACCCTAAGCCCAAACTTTCAAAGGATGGGGCATGCCATTTTTATAATGAACTAGGTCATTGGAAAAGAAATTGCAAATTCTATCTAGAAGATTTTAAAAAGAAAAAGGACATTTAGGTTATTACTTTATTTATACATATTGTAGAGTTCAATTTATCTACTTATGAATCCATAGGTATTAGATACTAGATGTGGATCCCATATTTGCAATGTTGTGGAAGCTCTAAAAAGGAGTAGACCTTTGGCCAAGGGCTAGGTGGACCTATGAGTTGAGATTGGAGCAAGAGTTGCTGCCTTAGCCATAATAACTTATGAGTTAGCTTTACCTAGTGGACTTGTTTTGACATTGAATAATAATTATTATGTGCCTATTTTGAGTAGGAACATTATTTTGGTTCCTTGTTTAGACATAAGAGGTTTTGAGTTTATTATTAAGAGTAATAAATGCTTTATTTCTTATGATGTCTTGCTTTATGATTATCCTTATCTAATGAATGGTCTTTATGTCCTAAATCTTGAAAATAGTAATGTTGAGTCCATCTATAATATTGATAACAAGAAGTGTAAATTGAATGACTCAAATTCTAATTTTCTTTGGCATTATCATTTGAGCCATATAAATAAGAAACACATATCAAAGCTCAACAATATGGACTTTTGAATTCATTCGATTCTGAATCATTTGAAATATGTGAATTTTGTTTATTGGGCAAAATGAATAAAGCCATTATCACAAGGAATGATGAAATGGCTAATAACTTATTGGGCTTAGTACATACCAATGTATATGAACTATTAAGCTCAAATGCTAAAGGAGATTTCTAGTACTTCATTACTTTCAAAGATGATTATAATAGGTATGAATATATCAATCTTAAGAAACATATGTCCAAATCTTTTAAAACATTCAAAATTTTAAAAAATGAAGTACAAAACTAACTTGGTAAAAATATTAAATCACTTTTATCATATCGAGATGATGAATATTTAAGCCAAAAGTTTACTAATCATTTTAGAGATTGTGGGATGGTCTCATAACTAACTCCATTAGAACAACACAATGAAATTATGTGTCTGAATGAACAAATAAAACCATATTAGATATGGTTTGATTTATGATGAGTTAGACATATCTTCCAATCTTTTTTTGGGGGTACGCTTTGGAAATTGCTAATTCATGCTAAACAGAGTTCCATTCAAGGTAGTTGAGAAGACATCATATAAGACTTGGACTGGGAAATCTACCATTTTGTCTTTTCTAAAGATTTGGGGTTGTGACACTTGTGTGAAGTGTCAAATTTCAGATATATTGGCACCTAAATCAGGCAAATGCTATCTTGTGGGATATCCTAAATAAACTAAAAGATATTACTTCTACAATACTTTTAAGAATAAAGTGTTTGTTGCTCGAAATAGTGTCATTTTAGAAAGAGAGTTCATTTTTTAAAGAACTAGTGAGAGTAAAGTTCAACTAGAATAAATTCAAAAACCATAAGATTGCATTGATCCACCTATGGAATCTCAACAAGATTTACATATATTGATAAGGTATTGAATGCCTATTAGAGAATGGAGCATGAGTTGCTACCTACAGTTGTTTATTTTAAACTTCATGTTGTTGGAGTATGATTAATGCATGTTATTGATTTTTAGAGAGTGTGAGTTTCATGCTTTATTTTTTAGAATTTCTAAAAGTGATTCAACACCTGTTGGAAATCTCAACATCCCCATTGGACACATCTCCATGCCTATTGTTTTATTGAGTGTACCTCATTAGGAGATCTAGAAGGTGCAATACAAGCTAGAACATTTTTTTAACACTAGCTGCAAAAACTCAATGCTTATTGCGAGGGTCAGAGAATATGGCTCAAACTAAAATATTTTTCCAATGCTTATTGGAAGGAAGTAATGCTTATGAAGTTCAATTGAGTTTGCTATAACTTCCACTCTTTAACACTTATTATTTTTTAATCTTTAATCCTTCAATCAAGTGTGCTAGCATTAAACTCTTCTCCAATCATCACCGTTTAATGAATTATTGTACCTATAAGATTTAACACAAATAACCTAGGCAAAGTTTAGTCCTAAGGCTTGTTTGTGATCGTCAAAATAAGGACTTGGAACCTAAAAAGTTTAACAAGTAAGATTCCATATGTTTTTACTATTGGATCTATCATGTGTGCCATGTTATGTATTTGACTTGATGTCTCATATGCACTAAGTACAATGAGTAGGTACCAATTAAATCCAGGTGAAATTCACTAGACAACAATTAATATTATCGTTAAGTACTTGAGAAGGACTAAGGATGCATTCTTAATATATAGAGGACAAGAATATTAGCTAGTTGTAAATAGTTAGATGGATGCTAGCTTCCAGTCTGATAAGGATGACTTTTAATCGCAGTTGGGTTATATGTTTTATTTGAATGAAGGTATAGTGAGTTGAGGAAGTTCAAAGTAAGACACCTTGGCTGATTCTACAATAGAAGTTAAGTACATAGCCACTTCAGAAGAAGCTAATATAGCTATTTGAATTAAGAAATTTATCATTGGACTGGATGTTGTTCTTAACATTTCTAATCTAGTGGACATGTATTATGATAGTAATGAAGCCATAACACAAGTTAAGGAACCAAGATCAGATCAATGATCTAAACACATACTTATACATTTTCATCTCATTTGAGAGATCATTGAGAGGGGAGATGCAAAGATGTGTAGAGTGCCAACCAATGACAACATTGCTAATCCATTCACCAAACCACTGTCACAGCCAAAACATGGGAATCATGTAAGGTCAATAGGTATTAGATGCATATTTTATTAGGCCTAATGCAAGTGGGAGACTGTTAGTTATGTGCCCTTAGGCACAAATGTCATGGTTGCATTTTTAATTAAATATTTCTTTTATTTACAGCTAAATGATAAATTTCATGAATAATAAATTCCACCTAATATCATCGAGTATGTGACTTGATGGTAAAACCTTTAGGTGCAAAGAATTCTATTCTAAATTGTCCTTAGTTGGTCATTAGTGTTGGAATAATAATGAATGAAGACTAATATGTACTTTGATTGATGACTATGTTTTACTAATCATGGATATGTTATATTAAGACAAACACATAAATACATGTTTAAGAAACATTGTATTGGACTGACCCATTATGAGAATACTATATGGATAAACTATCATAAGCAATTCTTATGTAATAGTATTAACTTAATACTATGACCTGAAAATCACCATAGATTCTAATATGATGAACTTCATGTTTTGATATAATCTAACATTAGCTTTAATTGAATGATTATATAGATCGATATTAGACATGAAGTAAATCATATAGAGGAATATGAGTGATTGAGATAAAATTTGTCCATCATATATTTATGAGAAATAAATCTCTAGGCCCTTTGATAAGTTAGATTGAGGAGATTGCATGGCCATCCTGAAATGAATTGATAAAGGTTATCAATATCATTTTACATTAGTCTACTTAGAGATCGAGAAAGAATTGAATTGTATAAGGACGACAAGATCCATGCCTTATGTTCAATTAAGATATAATGTGATAAAAATATTATAACACTATTTATAAAATAGGTTAGGTTGGATTATTAACCTTCACATAATTTAGGTAGTCATAGTGTCTTGTTGGAGGCAACTTATGACTTATGGGTCAGAAATAGATTTTGGCCTATTACCAATATTATGTGAACCTACGAGGTCGCACACATAAAATAGGCCTAAAGTGAAATAAGGTTTTACCACTTTCTCTATTTATAATTAAAATAATTAAAGATATTATCTAAATTATTTAGATTTCCATTTCGTTTTAAAAGTTAAAATGGAATAGGATATTATTTTATCTATATCTTTTAAGATACATAGTTGGCATTAATATCTTAACGGGTAAGATATATATATATATATATATATATATATATATGTTTAGGAGGAATAAGAATATTCACATTGGTTTTATAGAAAATGTTTAAAAGGGAGAGAAATCTTAGTGCTAGCACATTACTCACTTTGGAGAGTACCTATTTGTATGGTACCTGTAGGGGACATTTATCATTCAAGTAACATATGAATTTGACAATTTATACTCCAAGCTCAAGGTTGGGTGTTACTAGTGTAAGCCCCTTTTATACCTTCCAAGGATCTTGCATCTTTTGTCCAAATGGTAAGGTTTTCACATTCTTCTTTTTGATTTAATAAAATCATATGGATCCTTGGTGGATTTTCATATAGAGAAATTTCTATTTTTGTTGTGCTCATTGTATAAAAGTACAACTTAGCTTAGCCCTTATCTTCTCTATGATCTTAGGTGGTGAAGTTGGCTCCATCATTAGTTTCAATTTCTAGATCAAGCTAGGTATCTTACTCTTCCTATCTAGTCGACTGCCCTTTCTCTTTCACTAAGGTTTGGATGGAGCTATTATGACTATAAAATAAACGTTATTAGTATGATGATGAACAAGCTAAAATATACTTGTATGCACGAAATGCACACATTATTGCAAAAGATCCTCTCAACCTTATTTCTCCCATACACGAGGTCTAAAGACTCTTTTCTAGGTGGAGTTTTATTCTTCTACCAACATGGGATAGAGAATATATGGGTTTACCTCAGACTAAGTAGGAATGAAGTCCAAAAAGAAGAAAAGTGCACGCGAACTAAAAGTAATAAAGGAGAGAATATAATACAAAGGGGAAACTCTTTACATTGCTTGGAAGAGATAGATAAGGAAATGGAGAATCTTTTTAACAATGAAAGTAAGGGAAGTACATAAGTATTTACATGAGAAGTGAAAGCATTTTCACAATAGGGTATGAGGAATACATATGTATTTTACATTAGGGGTACCTAGTCATGTTCTTTTGTGACTTCAACCCTCTTTTTAAAGAAGAAATACAAATAAAGGGGTGTCATAGTCCATGGTGTTATTAGCTCCTACATGCGCCTAATGATTGATATGGTTATTATAGTTGATGGCTCTCATGAGCTTGGGGCATGGTTATCATAAAACCCTCATTTAATGTGCCTTAAAGTACTTGGTTCACGAGTGATGAACCCCTTTTTACTAACTCCTAAGCTCGAGCTGAAGTCTCAAGTGTGGAGAATCCATTGGCTTTTCTAAAGGTAAACCTAGTGTATATGGTTAAGTGTGGAGGTTACATGAATGCAAGTGGATTTACCAAAAATAAAGATAAAGTAATATAATGTGATCTAAAGATTGAATGAGAGGTCAATTTCATGTCCGTAGTGGAGTTGCCACTATAAGTAACAAAATGGTTGTTGAGATTACATTCGAATTAGTGGAATTTTGCTTATGACTCTTATCTTTTATCGATCTTTAGGGGATCAAGGATAGGGGCCATACATTGTTGAAAGCCCTAATCATGGCTTATGTTTGGATCAACGAGGGCATTATGCAAGATTAAGCTCTTTTTTCAATTTGTGGTAAACAAGGGAAGGTAGGGATAACATATTGGTATGATTCCTAATAGAGTGTGGAGTTACCATCTCACTTTGGTTGGGATAAGAATCCAAGTAAAAACAAATTCTAAGCCTAACTAAGTCAATTGGAAGGCCCAATTCATTTTCTCCCTATTAGAGATCGAGTTCAAAATTTAGATACGACTTAGGGAAGAGGTTAGGAGCCCGAAAACCATCCACATTTAGGAATTTGGCCTTTAAGCATCTTTGGTTCACGTTAGACCATTTTATCGTTTTTATTAATTAATGTAATTAATGCCCTTAAACATGTTTCTAACATATCTAATCAAACACATCCTCATCAAAGCATTACCAACATATTCAAAAGGAGGGGGTACATCCAATGCCAATTGGAAAGGTTATGCATATCAAACAATCATGATCGTGCACAATCAAAATCCCTATGCATACATGTATGGCAACCTACATACAAGAAGGGAAAATAAGTTAGTGATCAGTAAAGGGGTAGGACTAAATAATATAAAATGAAATATACCTAAGTGGAAAGGCCTCACCAAAACTCCTCCAAGTCAAAAGAACCAAAGCATGTTGTATGTCCAAGGCCAACACAATCCCAACATCATATGAATCATGGAACAATCATAATAATAATAATAATAATAATAATAATAATATATGAGTCATGGAAAATAAAATTCAATGAGCAATGACATGCAAATATAGTTTAGAGGAAGTTCAAGGCCTTGAAAGTATTAATAAATGAAATCTTAAGGCCTTAAAAGTATTAACAAATGAAATCTTAGGGTCCTCCTCTAAAATGCTCGTAAGGAGCTAAACATCCACAAATGTACCACTAACCATTTAGAAGTTCATATGTTAGTTGTAAAGGAAGATGATAAGGAAAAAAAAATCACATGGTCAAACACATGTGTTATGTATCATAAGGGATGGTAAAGAAGAAAAGAGGGTGCCATAAAGCACTAGGTTTTCTCCATAAGTCCAATCATATGATAACTCAAACAATTTGAAGAGAAATATATAAGCGAGGGTGCTTGCAACTCCTTCTTTTAATGAGAACAAGTGAAGTAAACTAACTTAATCAATGAATCATAAAGGGATGAAGAGCCCATAAGGTCATAGGGAGTTATAATGCTTCTCGCAATCATTGCCAATATGATGCTAAAATAGAAAATGTAACACAAAAGAGAACGTGAAATAAGAAAATGAAGAGATTAAAAACATGAAAATCACCAAAATACAATCCTTAGCTTAGTCATTACTCTATTATTTAAATGAATAGGGGTTCTAAGTCATAAACCTACCTCTATTCTATCAATGAAGCTCCCAAGACACTTATAAAAAACCATGAAAAAGAAAGAATTTGAATGAAGAAGAAGAATTTCATAAATTGTCCATAGTCAAATAGGGTTGTATAGACTAATAAGTAGTCCATACAACCTATTTAATGGTCTACATAGACCATAAACAATTTGTACAACTCACTTGGACTGGGTTTTCGAGAAAAGAAGAGGAATAAGAAAGAAAGAGAATAAAAGGGGTTAAGAGGGAACTGGGTTGCCTCATTCTATTGCTTTGCCCTTAGAGGCACTATGATATGACTGATCCTCCAAAATGCAAAGGTGAGTATGCAAGTTCAAGTGTCAATAGCCTACAGACTACCTTAGATCTTTGTGTGATTGATTAGGACTTTTTTTTTTAGAGTGTTTTGAAAAAAGATTTTAGCAAAGTAACTCTAAGGTTTTTCGAGCCTCCTTTTTCTTTTTAAAATGAAGGGTATTTATAGGGATAAAATAGTGCACTAGAGGTGGAATATCTCTTGTTTCATTCTATCGTCAACCTATAATAGACAAGTTCTAAGAATATTCTATAATTAGGGTTTCAGATTTATTTGTACAACTAAGAGATTGGTTGTACATCCCACTGTATTGGTTATGCAGTTGATTGTTTAACAAGGGTCAGGGTTGTTCTAGAATCTTCCATTGATTAGGGTTTCAATCTGGGTTGTATAACTAAAGATGTTAGTTATACAACCATTTAAAAGATGGCAAGCAAATTTATAACTTAGGCTTGGTTTTGGGTTTGATATAAGGCTTTATTAGGCTTTTGTTCTTCTTCTTTTAGAACTCTCCCTTGTATTCTTGAGGAGTAAATCTAATAGTTTTGATCATTAAGCTTTCATCCTAGGACATCAAGCCTGATACTCATGGTGAGTTAACTATACTTATTTTACTTACAAAAAGGTTAAGATTGGTGTAGATATGAGTTAAGTGACAACTGATTGAATGGTTGACATCATTAGGAGAATTATTGGAATGTTTGCCTCCAACCAAAAAAGATTCATGAAATCCATCCCTCTATTGCATGCAATTAGCTCAATATAGATTTGAGGGTAAATATTGTCATTCAAAAGAAAAGATGATTCGCCCCTAAGAGGTAATAAGCCACTTTATAAGAATTAGATAAGTTTTAACATGATAGGTTTATATAAGAAGCAAATTATCTTGATTGGAGGGCTAATATTGTGTTAGTCAGGAAACCTAACAAAAAATGGAAGATGTGCATGGATTTCACCAACTTGAATAAGACATACACAAATAGCTATCCTCTATTGACCATTAACCATCTGGTAGATTCTATAACGTATTTTTAGTGATACAACTTTTTGAATGCAGCATGAAGATATCACTAGATCCCAACGCACCTAAAAGATGAAGAGAAGACATCACTCATAACAGAGCAGGACATGTTCTGTTACACAAAGTTGTTGTTTGACCTTAAGAATGTAAGAGTGAGGTTAATGAATTTGTGTTTAAAGATAACCTTAGAAAAATATAGAAGTTTTTGTGATGATTTAATTATCAAAAGAAAAACTGTCGAGTCTCATATAGATGAATTGCAAGAATTATTTGATGTCCTTAATATGTCATAGAGCTAAACCTAGACAAATCGAGATTCAAGCAGGGAAGTTCCTTAGCTTCATGATATTTGAATAAGGAATTGAAGCAAATCTAGGGAAGATCCAAGCCATTATGGACATAAGAGCACCTAAAATAATTAATGAAATTCAAAAGCTAAATCATAGTATTAGGACACTTTCATCTTATGTTCAACCAAGAAGTGCCTTTACTTCCATAGGAGTTTCAAGAATCTAAAACACTCCAAATGGTCACAAGATTACTAGTCTACATTAAAGGACCTGAAGAAGTTTCTTAGCACTCTGCTTTTACTAAACAGACCCAAGAATGGTGAGACCTTGTATATTTACCTTACAATAAAGATCGAGACTATAACATCTGTCCTCATTCATAAAAATGGGTAGAAAATAACACCTGGTGTATTACATTAGTTAGGTACTAAAGGGGTAGATATTCTATACTTAAAGTTAGAGAAGTTAGCCATGACATTGGATGTATCAGAATGGAAGCTCAAATAATACCAAACACACACCATATGAATGGATCAAACCCTATAAAAGACTCTGCAGTGTTTGGAGACATCATAATGATTAGTCCATTAAGCCTTCCAATTAAGTGAACACGATATTAGCTATGAACCCCAAATTACCTTAAAGGCATAATGTTTGACCAATTTGTTATAAAAATGACAACCGAGGATCATACCCTAGTTAAACCACAACAAGTGTGGATAATGCACATAGATAGGGCATTTAATGAAAATGGAGCAGGTAAGGTAACAATATTATTGTCCAAGGCCCAAGTAAAGTAAAAATTATTTATGACATTACTTTAAAGTTATAGGTTGCTAACAATGTTGCATAGTACAAAGATCTCATCGTTGAATTTTGTTTAGCATTGGAAGTTTGAATGAAAGAGTTGCACATATTTAACAACTTAATCCTACTAGTTAACCAAATCATAAGGGATTTATCATATAAAAGATGACAACCTAGCCAAGTACCTGAGGAAATGTCGTTATTTTCTTAATAAAATCAATCATGTTGGGATCATATGAAAGATCAACCAAATTCTTTGGAAGAAAATAAGGAAGCAAACACACTGGTTAAGGTAGCAGTATAGCAAAAAACCATGTTCTCAAATCTTCAACTCAAAGAAGAAAGGCAAAAGCCTATAACCAACAAATAGGAAGTCATGAACATCTTAGAATTAAATGATTGGATGAGATCGATAATTTAGTATCTTGATAAAAGAGGCTTACCAATAGACAAAGCAAATGCCATTGAGATAAAGAAGAAAGTAAAATAATTCTCCTTGAAAAATTCACAGGAATTTTAAATTTGATTTAGCTAAAATGCATACAAAGTTCACAGAGTCTATACGATATAATTTAAACCCATCAAAAGTTTGTAAAATAATGAGATACAATTATTTGAAATGACAAGCAAATTATTTAAAGGAACAGGATTTTAGGAGTCAACATATGCACACAAATCAAGACAAAAAATCAATCAATAGATAGCAAAATAAAAATTCTAAAATTTAAAGGGTAAATGTCTTATGAATAGTTTTGAATGTTTTTTTAAGCTAACCTAGTATTCGCATGTAAAAGAATATTCAAGGATAGTGCCTAAAATTTGAAGTGTTAAAAGCAAAGAAAATAAATAAAATTCAAAGAAAAGGAAAAGGGACCTACCACACTAGTGGCCGCACTCATCAACTGATAATACAAGTCATAAACTATCAGAGTCTCGCGGTACGTCTCAAACCCCTTCGACACAATCTTCGATGTTGCTTGTGTCATGGAAGAAACTTAAGGGAAGCCATAAGAAACCTTTAGCTGCCCTAACACATTGTAGATGATTGTGTCGCCCTAAAAAATTCAACATTAGCATCAAACGTAAGAAAATGAAAGGCAACCATCATGAAATTCTGAGGGCAAAGGAAAACTTAGAAAAATCTACATCCAGGAAGAGTTTTGGTGAGAGAAGTAGAGGAAAGCATAAATGAGCACTAAGGTTGGTTGAACCCCTTATATATAGAGGGTTGTTTGTATAAATAAGCTTTGTCTATATAGACAACTAATGCCCTTTCACATGAGGCAAATTAGCTACTACTCTGCTTTTGTTTATGAACTCCATTAAGTTGTTTATATGGACAAGCCGCATGTCTGTACAAACCATTAAAAGCTAACAAAAAAAAAAAAAAAAGGAAAAGGAAGGAAACAAAAATCTAAGGTCGAAATGATTGAAGGAGCTATATCTTTAGTATCCTTTTTCTAATAGTTACCTTTTTCCATTGTTTTGTTAAGCCTTATTCAAATGACCATTTCTCAATTGTCATTTTTCAAGCCCCACAAATTAGGGAGTAAATTGTGACGTTCAAATTTTTAGGCCTAGGATGCAATCCTAATGATAAAAACTATTAAAATTATTCCTTATAATGGAAGGTGAAGTTATAAATAAAGAAGAAAAAGACCTTCAAAAACCTTAGATCAAGCCTCAAACCCAGCCTAAGCCCATCAAGTCTTAAAACCCAATTATGCCAACCATTGTTTAAATGGTTGTACATCCAACTTACTTGGTTATGCAACCATTTACTTAGGTATACAACTAATTAATAAACTCTAGCTAGCAGAACGTTCTAGAACCTTATCCCCTATAAAGCCTTAGGCTATACAACCAACATAATAAGCTGTACAACTAATCTTTTGGTTGTACAAACTACTATGAATAATTCTATAAGTTTCATGGCCTTTATTTTTTATTGGTAGTGAACGAAGAGCAATTAGAGCTATAGCTCTAGTGCACCCTTCTCTTTCTATAAATACCTTCCATTTGGAGAGAAAGGGAAGGCTTGGAAAAATTATAAAGTTACTTTGCCAAAATTGCCAATCAAACTCTCGTAAACATAAAAATCAAAACCTAACATACTCAACCTAAGATCCAAAGTGGTTCTTTAAGTCTAATGATACTTATTTACATATTAGCCCTCACATTTTGAAGGATTAATCATACCATGGTGGCTATAAGGGCAAAAGTAACATCCAGTAATGTCCTAGTGTCCCCTTCCCTTCTCTCTACTTCCATCTTTCTTTTTTAAAAAACCCAGTTTATATGGGTTGTACAAACTTCTAATAGTCTGTATAGACCACCTAGAAGGCTATACAAACTATTTATTGGTACATGCAACCCTCTTTGACTGAAGATAATTTGTGAAAATCTTTTTCTTTCCCATCTAAGTTCTCTTTTTTTTTTTTTATGGTTTCTTAGGGTATCTTGGGAGCTCTAATGGAAGAATATTGGGTAGACCTCATGGTCTATGACCCATATTCCCTCAAATATTGAGCTGGGATCAAGATTTTAACCTTATTCTATTAGTTTAATACTTTTGGTTTTGGTTTCTTTATGCACTATTATTTTATCTTACTTTGAGTATTATGTTTTATAAGTTTGGCCTATGATTGAGAGAGGGATTTCAACTGCCTATGACCTTATGAGCTTGCTATTCCTTTACAGTTCAAAGTTTAGTAATTTATCTAATTTGTTCCCACCAAAAGGAGGGTTGCAAGCTCATTAGCTTATAAACTATTTTCTTCTTATTTTAGGTGATCATAAGATCAAAGTAGGGGAGAAAGAAAACCACTTAACGACTTTTATTATGTTATGTTTCATGTTTGCCATCAATATATATCTTTAGCCTTAGGACAATTTCCTTTTGATGATCATCCTAACCTTTACATTAGTTAGTGGCGTTCATGGATGCTTAGCTCATTAGGAGTAATGTAAAGGATGGTTTCATAACCCTAGGATGTCACTTGTTAAGATTTTTCCTTCGACCATTAATATCCTCCAAAATGCACTTGCATTTCATGCTCATGATATTCCATAATGTATGACTCATATGTTTTATGACTTATCTAATACTACCATTACCATTATGTGTTTCATGTGATGTTAGGATGTCATTGATTTTGGACCTAGATTTTGCTTAGGTTCCCTTGACTTAGAGGTTAGGTGAGAATCCTTTACTTCAACTTTATTTCACTTTGTTGGCTTTATTATTTTATCTCTTTGATGTTAACTAACACGTGTCTTCTTTATATAGATGGTGGAGGGGAGATGATAAGTCTTATTATACATGATTATGCTTGATTTATGTGTATGATCTCCTCATTTGATATTGCATGCTCCCATCCCCCTTTAATGTGATTATAATGCCTTAGTGATGATGTTTTTAATGGATGCACTGGAAACATGCTCATGGTCATTAATCAAATTAATTAATAATAAGGATAAAATAGAGAAAAGTGAACCAAAGATGCCTGAAGGCCAGATCCCTAAATTCATACAGTTTTGGGGTACCCAACCTTATTCCCAATCTTTACCCAATTTTTGAACTTGATCTCTAATGGGGTGAAGATGAATTAGACTTCTAAATGACATAGAAATGTTCAAATTTTGTCCTTGCCCAGATTCTTGTCTTGACCAAATTTGGGTGACTTCACATTTCATTAAGGAAGATACCAATGTATTATCCTGCCTTTGTCCTCCATTGACCACTAAAATTAGAAAAAAGGGCTTCAAATTTACATGAGACCTAAAAGATTCCTCATTGGTCCATGTATAAGCCATGATTTGGGGTTAATACCAATGTATGACCCTCGCCCGCCCCCCTCACCCCCATCCTCTCAATCCCCCATTGATCAATAAAAAATAGAGTTGCAAGCAAGATTCCACTTGTATAAGTGCAACCTTGATGCATGCTTTAGGTACTCATGATGGCCTTTTTGACTTATGATGGCCTATTTTATTTAAAGAAATATATGTTCTAAATATGAGTTTAAGCAACTTAAATACTAAGTAATAACATGGATTTATATTTATGTTTAGGTGTGTGTATGGTGAGATTATGAATAAGAGCAAAGAAAAGGAAAGTGATAGTGAACAAAAACAGGCAAAACAAAGAGTTATGGATAGAGTAACCAAGTGAGGGATTTCATGTTGTTTAATGTTTAATGTATACATTCATCATAATTTCTATGTATAGGCCAAGGTATGCCAGGATATGTTAATAAAAGTTATATTTATAATATTTTTTTGATAATGATAAAAGAGGAAAAATAGTAAAATTTTGCAACAACAAAGAGAAATAATTAAATGTTAAAATGACAAAGATAAATAGTGAAATACTGAAATGACAAAGGGAAGAAACATTGATAATAAGATGTGATGGAAAAATTAATTAGAGAAATACTTAAAACAATAAGCAAGCATAATTTCTTATACTTGAAAAGGTGGAGAAACATTGATAATGATATATAATAGGATAAATAATTATAGAAATACTTAAAATAATTAGTAAGCATAGTCTCTTTGACATAAAAGAAAAATGAGAAATTCATAAGGGACATTTAAATGGAAGAATATAGATAGTAGAAGAAAGAGGGAGTTAAGTTAATTATAAAGACAAAGAGGGTGCAGAACTTGATATAACTTGATTATTATAACTACTTTGTCTTAGTTGTTTGTCATCATCCAAAAAGGGGAGAATGTTGAATCTTCTAAGTTTTAGACTCTTACTTTGATGATTACAAACAAGTTATGATCTAACATTTTTACAAGTTCTTCAAGTTTGATCTTGTAGATCCCTCAATTCACCATTTCATAGGAAGATTAGACGAGTTTCTAACTTAAGGTTGATGTAGATCATAAATGATCAAGTATTGGAAGCTTAAGCACTGTCAATCATGTGGAAGTAGTCCTAATGATTATTACATGTCACTAAAGACCATTGAAGAATTTAAATGACATGGTAAAGCTAAAAAGACCATTCAGAAGTGCTAATGGTTGTGGGGTGTGCACCAACTATCATAAAAGAAAGACCAATAAGCATTAGAGTTTTGTAACATAAATTGGAAAAGTCTTATAAAACTTTCTATAAGTATCAATAGGGCATAGAACATTAGGACAATAATCATAAAACATATTACAAAAGATGTTGAAAATTACTCAATAAAAGTAGTTAAACTTTTTGGATAGCCTAATGATAGTGGAAGATCTCACCAATGAAAATTGAATAAATCCAATGACCATGAGTCAAATCCAATGATTATTAGAAATGATAGTTAGATTAGTGTGAGCATCAAATTTTAGGCCACAGGAAGCAAGCTCAATAATAAAAACTAGTGGAGTGATTTTATGCAAGGGGAATTATGAGAGGAAAAAGAATAAAAACCTTAGGAAACCTTAGATCAAGCCATAAACCATGCCTAAGCCTATAAGTCCTAAAGCCCAATTTTGTCAGCCATGTTTAGATGGTTGTTATTGGATTAGGTTAGTTAAACCCAAGTCAAAACTTTTTTTTAATCTTGACAATACAGGCTAAAAGGTTCTAATATCAATTTTAAGTGTCGATCTTGCAGATTTTTAGTTAGGATCGCTTTGGAAATTGAATGGAAGCCTTAATCTCAAAGATTGAAACTTTCATTGTAATTCGCAATCATGAAGCATAAACTCATGACTACTGTCCTCCAAAAAAGTTAATCTTATACAGAAAATTTTGTGATGCATGTCACGTCCATAATTGCGATCGCGACTTTTGTATTCACTTGAAGGGAACCAAATCTTCAACCAGATCATGCCAAGTGTCTTAAAGAACCATTGGAAGATCAAATTTTATAGTGGTGAAAGAATTGTAGCGACAACAAATTTGATGAAGCAACTTTTCCATTCAAGCAGATGATTTCATGGAGAGTGTCGTGTCAAAAAAGGAAAATAATGACCGCGAATTTCACTATTGTTAAAGAAACACAATGGTTATTTTTCTTGAAGAACTAATGGTTAAATGCCAATTGGACTAGCTGTTAGATACAAATGGGGTTGTGTGAATCACACGATCGCAAATTTCATCTGACAAGCAATAAATGCAAAATCTGCCTAACATACTTTGAAGATTTGGAAATATTTTTATTTGTAATGTCTATTTGGTGATTGTAGCCTATAAATACACTAGTAAATAGACTTGAATACAAAGGAATAACATTCATTATAGTAAAACTCTTGCAATTTTATTTCTTAACCTTTAAGCTTTAAATTCCTGTAATTGTGTTATTGTTGGTGTGAGCATTAAACATCATTGGGTTTGGGATTAAGAGTGAGCTTTTGTATAAAAAACTCTTATTTGGGGTTTTGATTGCCCCAAGCTCAAGAAGAACAAAAAGTGATTCAAAAAGAAGAAGAAGAGCTTCAAGGCTTCTTGGGATTATAGTTCAAGTGAAGATGATGATGAAGCTGCCAACCTATGCTTTATGGCTCAAGAGAACTTCTCCAATGAGGTAAGTGCTTCTTCTCATTCTTGACATGATTTTGAGGACTTAGATGATGCGGATGATGAACTTCTTAAAGTTCTAACCTTGAGATGTGAAAAATACAAATCTCAAATGAAAACTTACTAAAAAAATGTTCAAAACTTGAGGATGATTTTAAAACTTAAATGATTTTGTAAGTGACTTAAGATCTTCTAATGAAGAACTCAAAAAATCCTCAGAAAATCTTTCTAAATCTTCATCCTCTTTTAATTCTTTGAGAAAAGAAAATGATTTTTTAAAAGGTGAAGTTATTGAGCTTAAGAATTCCATTTCAAGATTTCATAATGGGAAAAAAGCTTTGCATAAGCTAATTGTATCTTAAAGACCTCCCTAAGTGAGACATGGTTTAAGATTTAATGGAGCCTCCTCATCTACATTTTCTCCTCCCACATTCATTAGAACATCTATACCTCAAACTTCTAGCTTGAGGTTGTTGAGAGGAAAAGTGCTCCTAACACTAGGCCACTTATGCCAAAGGGCAAAGGAAAGACTCCAAAAGGCTCAAGAACTAAGTCTCAAAGAGCAAATCATGCTTACATCTATACCATGAGGCATGCTGAAAAGCAAACACATAAAAACTTCTCTCCTACTCTTCAACACTTATGCACTTGCACGCACTCTCAAAACCAAAGTGTAAGAAGGCCTCCCCACACATACTGAGGTTATGCATAGGAGAAATACTTATAAGTCTAAACTCCAATGTTACTATTTCATGAGATACAGACATATTAATGTCTTTTGTTACATTTGAAAGGCACACATTAAATTAGAGGACCCTTCTAGGCCTAACCCCAAAAGACCTAAGCATGTTTGGGTACCTAAACAAAGAAATTATTTTTGTGTTATAGGATTCTTTGGAAACCACTAAAGAAGATAATGATTGACATGTGGATAGTGGGTGCTCAAAACACATGATCGAAAATAAGAAGCTATTCATAGTCATTAAAGAAAAAGATAGTGAGAATGTCACTTTTGGAAATAATGTCAATGGTAAGGTAATTAGCATTGGAATTATTGGTAAGAAAGGTTGCTCCCTTATTGACAATGTTCTTTTAGCTGAAGGACTGAAACATAATTTATTGAGTGTAAGTTAATTATGTGATAAAGGTATTAAAGTCACGTTTGACCCTAAAAAATGTCTGGTTACCACATTGATGATAAGAAGGTAGTCTTCAGAGGTGAAAGGAGGTACAATACCTACTTAATTGAGTTAGACAATTTGGCTAACCAATCCTTTAAGTGTCTTGTCTTTATTAGCAATGAATCTTGTCTTTGGCGTATAATACTTAGACATGCTAGCATTGAGCTTCTACGAAGTTTATCAAAATGAGAACTGGTAGAGGGTCGACCAAAGCTCAAGTTCACAAAGTATAAGACATATGGACCTTACCAAATAGGGAAGCAACACCAAAACATCCTTCAAAGTAAAAAATATTATAAGTACTTCTAGACCTTTTAAACTCATTCATATGGACTTAATTGGACCCACTATGAGAACTAGTCTTGGTGGAAAGCATTATGCATTTATCTTAGTTGATGACTACTCTAGGTTCACTCGGGTATCATTTCTTACTCATAAGAATAACACTTTGATGATTTCAAAAGTTTTGCTAAAAGAGTTCAAAATGAAAGTGGTTACTTCATTTTTTTATTAGAAGTGACTATGGAACATAATTTTCAAATGAATCTTTTAAAAATTATTATATTAAGAATAAAATTTCTCACAACTATTCTATTCCTAGAACACCATAATAGAATGGTGTTGTAGTTGTTCTACTCCTAGAACACCATAATAGAATGGTATTGTAGCAATGAAAAATAAGACATTGGTAGAGATGGCTAGAACTATGATTAATGAGTATTCCTTGCCAAATTTCTTTTGGGCCAAAGCCATTAATACTTCCTGTTATATTGTATATCGTGTTTTCAAAAGACCCATTCTAAATAAAACCTCTTATAAGCTATGGAATGGTAGAAAACCTAAGCTTTCATACCTTAGAGTTTTTGGGTGCAAATGCTACATACTTAACACCAAGGATAACCTTAGAAAATTTGCCTCTAAAATTAATAAAAGTATCTTTCTTGGCTATTCCACCATTAACAAAGCCTATAGAGTTTAACAAAAAGACTATGGTGGTTGAGAGTACATGAATATTGCATTTGATGAATCTAGTAAACTTGATCTTGGAAAAGTTGTTCTTATTATTAATTTTATAGGTGACTTTGAGAAATTGGAGCTTGACTCAATGCCAAAAGAAATTATGATTGATCTTGAAGATAATAAGCCATCATAAGAAGTTGAAGAACCTTTGCCATAATAAAAGTAAAGCCAAGCTCAAGAACTACCTAAGGATTAGAGAAACTCCAAGAATCACCCAAGAGATCTTATCATTAGTGAAGCATCTAAGGGAGTAAGTACTAGATCTTAATTACACGCTTTAGATAATAATGTTGCGTTTATTTATCAAATTAAACCAAAATCTCTTGATAAGCCTCTTGATGAAAAGAGTTAGGTAATAGCTATGTAAGAGGAACTTAACCAATTTGAGAGAAATAAAGTTTGGGAACTTATTTTTAAACCTAAGGAACATCCAGTTGTGGAATGCAAATGGGTGTTTAGAAATAAGTTAAATGAACAAGGTACTGTTACAAGGAACAAAGCTAGATTGGTTGCAAAGCATTACAACCAAGAGGAAGGCATTGATTATGATGAAACATATGCTCCCGTAGCAAGATTGGAGGCCATTAGGATTCTTTTATCATTTACATGTCACATGGATTTAAATCTTTTTTCAAATGGATGTGAAAAGTGCTTTCTTAAATGTTTTCATTGAGGAGAAAGTTTATGTTAAACAACCTCTGAGTTTCGAGTTTCATGTTTCTCCAAAATCATGTTTTCAAATTAACTAAAAGCCTTGTATGGTTTAAAATAGGCTCTAAGAGCTTGGTATGAAAGACTCAGTTCATTAGTTCATTTCTTTTACAAAACAATTTTGAAAAGGCAAGGTTGATACTATTTTATTTGTCAAAAGGCACAATAAAGATACACTCATTGTGTAAATATATGTTGATGACATTATATTTGGTGCAACTAATGAATCTATTTTATGAATAATTTGCTAAGTGTACGACAAGGGAGTTAGAGATGAGCATGATGGGTAAGCTCAGTTCTTCCTTGGTCCTCAAATCAAGCAATCCAAAGAGGGCATCTTCATCAATCAAGTCAAGTACATAAAGAATCTACTCAAAAGTTTTGGCATGGATGAATGCAAAGTAGCAAAGACATTAATGAGTGCAACAATCAAGTTAGACAAAAATGAATCGAGTAAGCCTATGATGAAAAGAAGTATAACGATATGATTGACTCTCTCCTTTATCTTACCACATCTAGGCCCGACATCATGTTTAGTGTTTGTTTATATGCTAAATTTCAATCTTGTCTTAAGGAATCTCATATGAATTTCATAAAAATAATTTTTAGGTTTTAATGGCACAATGCATCTAAGACTTTGGTATCCTAGAAATTCTTTTTTTAGTCTTCTTGGATATTCAAATGCGGATTATCCTGGTAGTTTAATGGATTCAAAGACCACTTCTAGAACTTACCAATTCATAGGTGAATGTTAGTCTCTTGGTTTAGCAAGAAACAAGTTTTGGTTGCCTTATCCACTGTGAAACGAATTATGTGGCGATGGGTTATTATTGCACCTAAGTTCTTTGGATGAAACAATAATTAGGGTAAAGATATTGATCACATTTTCATCAAATGTGACAACACAAATGGAATAAATCTTTTTAAGAATCCCATCCAACATTTAAGAAGCAAACATATTGACATTAGACCTTATTTTCTAAGAGATCATGTCTAAAATGGTAATGTGGTGTTAGAATTTATTGACACCAACCACAACTTATAAATATTTTCATTAAATCCCTTAATGAAGAAAGAATAAAATTTATCAAGGGGGAACTAGTGATGCTAGATGGAAATTCCCTAGGGTGAAAATTGATCTCACCTTATGCATTTCGCTATACTTATTAATGTTAGTTCATTATTTGATATGATTAGTGATTTCATGTTAATATGTTATGTTGAATGTTGCAAATGTGTTAATTCATTGTGCACTTGTGCTTTTTCAATGCTAAACTGCTTGAATTAATCATCATAATATCATTTTAATCACATTATGTTTAGGCCATTGTTTCCCTTATGCTTTTTCAAAGATGACTTGTAATTCACAATCAAGATTCAAAGTTCGCAGTCACTACTTACAAGTCACCTTTAACATTTTGACTTTTTTCAAATTTGTAGTCACGATCTATGATAGCCACTACAAAAATTTTCAATTTTCAAATCGGTAGACCATTGACTTCACACCTTTTTAAGAAATTCTTTACCATTATTCAAATTTTTCATAAATAGAGGTCACAATAAGCATATCGTGACCATGATTTCTTGTAACCATTTGGCATTGATTGATTTGATAATTAAATGGTTTCTGCTCCTCATTTAATGCTTTTTTTTGTACCACTTTATAACTATTTTCCTTACAATCTCTGCCTATTTAAGCCTCCTTCACACCCCTTTATTCCACTTTTATTATTTTCTTCCTCATACCTTATCTTTTTTCAAACTCTAACCTATATTTTGTTGTCCTCTACTCTCATAGCACCCAAGAAGTCACTAGACCATAAAAGGAAAAGGGTGTTGCCTAACCTCAAGGTCCTTATCCTTTTTATCTCGTGAAGTGAATCACTATAAAAAAGAATGAGAGAAATAAGGCCAACACTAAAAAGATCATCCAACCCAATAAGATACCTTCCTCTTTTCTTCTTGAATCTCTGGGCATCAAGGGAGAAATTCAAGCATTTCTTTCCAACCTTGGTTGGAATGAATTTAACTTTTAGGAACAACCATGCTATGAAAAAATAGCACAAGAATTTATGTGTACCGTAACTCTTAGGCAAAAAATGGAGTTTAAGGCAACTACGTATGGTCTTGTTTTTAATGTTTTTATGGATCCTTACTTCATCACCTTTGCCTAACTTTCCTCCCTTTTTAATTTCCAAATCATAGATAATGTTCCATTCATTATCTCTTCTCTTGGCATCATCTATTTTGAGTTTTGGTATGAAATTTTAATAGAAACCAAAAATGATCCCAGAACTTAAGTGGCCAAATACATTAAAACCCTAACTAATTGGCTCCTCTATAGAATCATTACTTTTTTCCATCAATGCTAAGGGTGATGAAAATGAAAAAGTTTATCAAAAGGAACTAGCTTTTCTCTTCTGTCTCACTAAAAGCAAACCCATTTAAACTGAAAAATACCTTATGGATCCATTGATCCATATGAGCACTAAACCTAAGAGCCAATTTCTTCTTCCCTCTTTTGTCATAGCCATCTATAGGTTTATAAAAGCTCTAAATGATAAGAATGAGAAATTCCTTACAAAAAGGTATGTCCCATCCTAAAATTTTCTTGATCTAACCTATTTGATCAATGCCAAGGCCATTCATCTAATTCCTTACAAAAAGGTATGTCTCATCCTAAAATTTTCTTGATCTAACCTATTTGATCAATGCCAAGGCAATTCATCTTGACATATATATCTATACCTTGGGATCATGTGGGGTAAAGAAATAAGAAACAACTCATGCCTCTGCAAGAAAGAGGGTAGTGATTGAGGAAGTCCCTCACGAACCCATTCTTTCTATAAAGCCCAAGGTAAATCCAAAAACCAAGTCTTCTTCCATCAATAAGAAACTTGACAAGGTGATGAGAATGATCAAGAGAAGGTTTTTCTCCTCTTTCACCTTCATAGTGACTTGGTTGACCTTCAAGAGAAAGTTGGTGCTACTCTTTGTCATCTTTCTAACTTTAAAGAATGAGAAGACACAGAAAAGGAAGAAGAATAAGAACAAGAAGTCTAAGAGGAAGAAGAAGATGAAGCCCAATGAGAATATGAAGAATTTGTTAAAGATAGTGATGATGATGCTAATGGTATCTCTCCCACCTTCTAGTTTTCCTTGAGCTTTATTTCTTATTTTAACTTTTTCTATTTTTTATTTTTGTCAAAATGTGTGATTAAACATGGTTACATGTTTGATTCCATTATGTATCTTTTTTCTTAATATTAAAAGTTTGATCTATGTTTTTTCTATGATTGATCAATGCTCATTTAATTTTATGAATGGCATTCCCTTTTATAATTGTGATACTCTTACTGCTTTTCATTGCACTTAATTCTTTCTTTTGGATATTGTAAAAGGAGAGAGATTACATGTCATTAGTTGAAGGGGAGTATACATTAAAGGGGAGCATTTAACATTTCAATTCAACCATTTGCAAATTCAATCTAGAATACACTCATGCATACTTCATTCCTTGCAAATCTAATCTAAATTGTCAAAATCAAAAAGGGGGAAATTGTTGGACTAGGTTAGTAAGATAGACTGAAAGGTTTTAATGCTAAATTTAAATGTTGATCTTGCAAATTTTTAGCTAGGATCACTTTGAAAGTTGAATGGAAGCCTTAATCTCAAAGATTGAAATTTGCTCTCTAATTCGCAGTCATGAAGCAGAAGCTCATGACCGCTACCCTCTAAAAAAGTTGAATGAATGTTATACATATGATTTTGCGGTCCATATTTGCAACCACAACTTGTATTCATTTGGGAGGGAATCAGATCTTCAACCATATCATGACAGGTGTCCTAAAGAACTGTTGAAAGATCAAATTTTAAGATAGCGAAAAAATTATAGCAATCGCAAATTTGATGAGGCAACTTCTCCATTTAAGTAGACGATTTCACAGTGAGCATCACATCTTGTTGACCTTGGGCACTAAGAAGAGGAGTTGAATTTGAGTAATCAAGAGTTGCAAACGATTGGTAGTCAAATCACTTAATTGTGTGGCAGTTAGTAGAATTCGTGATCGCAAAATACATAGTCGTGATTGCTAATTTTGAAAAATGTGAGTAATGGACAAAAAACCTCGAGAATCGGCGTGTATAATGTTCATAAATTTGAATTTTTTACTGAATTTGTGGTGGAGAGCAAAATTCGCGATCGTGAATTGATGTTTGTCAGCCAGGTGATATTAACCGTTAATTCCCGATCGTGAGTCAAGGATAACGACCATGAATTATAAAGCAAGAAGGATAATCATGAAAAAGTAAAATTTAAAGATTCAAGTTATGATCCACTTAATTTATTAGTGCTTAATTTATGCAATTTGATATAGAAAAGCACAATTGCATTTAAATTTAAGATAACCAAGGATAAATATCACATATAACCAAGCACATAGCAATCAAACAAAAGATCAAGCTTTTCACTTTAGGGAACTTCCATCAAGCATTCATAATCCTCTTTTAATAAAGTTCAATCTTTCTTCATTTATAGGTTTAGTAAAAATATCCGCTAGTTGATGAGTTGTGTCTATAAATTCTAACTCAACATCACCATTTTGGACATTATCTCTAAGAAAATGATGCCTAATGTCTATGTGTTTTCTCCTAGAGTGTTAGATGGGATTTTTAGAGAGATTAATTGCACTAGTGTTGTCACATTTGATAGGAATGTGATCAACAACTTTGTCATAATCCTTTAATTGTTGTTTCATCCAAAGCACTTGGGTGCAATAACAACCCGCAACTACATACTCAGCTTCAGTGGTGGATAAGGCAACTGAAACTTGCTTCTTACTATGCAAAGACACTAAGCATTCTCCTATAAATTGGCAAGTTCCAAAAGTACTATTTATATTTACAAGACTACCAATGTAATCCGCATCCGAGTAGCCTATGAGACTAAAAGATGAATCCCTAGGATACCATAGTCCTAAGTGCAATGTGTCATGCAAATATTTGAAAATTCTTTTAACAACATTTAAAAGAGATTCTTTGGGAAAGGATTGAAATCTAGCACGCATACATACACTAAACATAATGTCAGGTCTTAAAGCAGTAAGATAAAGTAGAGAACCGATCATATTTCGATATCTCTTTTCATCAATTGTCTTACCCGATTCATCTTTATCCAGTTTGATGGTACCACTCATGGGTGTTTTTGCTACTTTGCATCCATCCATGCCAAACTTCTTAAGTATGTTCTTTGTGTATTTAGCTTGGTTAATGAAGATCCTTTCTTTGGTTTACTTGATTTGTAGACCAAGGAAAAACTTGAGCTCTCCCATCATGCTCATTTCAAATTTCATAGTCATACACTTAGCAAAATCCTTACAAAGAGATTCATTAGTAGCACTAGAAATGATATCATCAACATAAATTTGTACTATAAGTGTATCATGTCTGTGCCTTTTTACAAACAAAGTAGCGTCCACCTTTCCCTTTTAAAAATCATTTTTCAAAAGAAATGAACTAAGTCTTTCATACCAAGCTCTTGGAGCTTGTTTGAACCCATATAAGGCTCTATTCAATTTAGAAACATAATTTGGAAAACTATGTGATCCAAAACTAAGTAGTTGTTCAACATAAACTTCCTTCTTAATAACCCCATGTAGAAAAGCACTTTTGACATCCATTTGAAAAAGTTTAAAATTCATATAACATACATAAGCTAAAAGAATCCTAATGGCCTCTAACCTTACAACAGGGGCATAGGTTTCATCATAGTTTATGCCTTCCTCTTAGTTGTAACCTTTTACAACCAATCTAGCTTTATTCCAAGTGATGAATCCTTGCTCATCTAACTTATTTCTAAACACCCATTTGCAACCTACAATTGGGTGTTCCTTAGACCTAGGAACAAGTTCCCATACATTGTTTCTCTTGAATTGGTTGAGTTCCACTTGCATAGCAATCATCTAACTTTCATCATCAATAGCCTCATCAATTGATTTTGGCTCAAATTAAAAAACAAAGGCAAGGTTATTATCTAAAAGATTAAGTTGTGATATAGTACTTACACGTTTTAAAGTATCACCAATAAATATCCATAAATGTCTTTGGGGTAATGCTTGGATAACCTTCAATCCTTGGGTAGATCTTGACTTGGCAACACTTCTTGTTGATGTTGTGGTTCCTCATCTAGTTTTGATGATTCACCTTTATCTTTGTCTTCATCTTCCTCTCTTGTAATGCACTCCAATTCCAATTTTCCAAAGTCACCTACAAGATCATTAACAAAAGAACCTTTTCCAAGATCAAGCTTACTAGAATCATAAAAAATAACATTCATAGATTCTTCAACAACCATAGAACTTTTGTTAAAGACTTTATAGGCCTTATTAAAGGTGGAATAGCCTAAGAATATCCCTCAGTTGTTTTTGAGTCAAATTTCCCAAGATTACCCTTAGTATTCAATATATAGTACTTGCATCCAAATACTCTTAGGTATGATATCTTGGGTTTTCTACCATTCCATAGCTCATAAGATGTTTTATTGAGAATGGGTCATTTAAAAACTTTATTTGCAATATAACACAAAGTATTAATGACTTCGGCCTAAAAGTAATTGGTAAAAAAAAAATACTCATTGAGCATAATTCCAGTCGTTTTTAGTCATTTTCACACCTTTCAATGGTTACATAAACCCCCTAAACAGTGATTTTTATCACTTCATTCTACTCTAAATCAATTATCTTTTTCCATACTCTCTAAATTCTCCAAGTCTCTCTACTTTCTCTATGGCTCCTAAGAAGATTTCTAGAGTAAAGAAGGGCAAGGCAGTAGCCCAACCATTTGCACCTTCGGCCCTTCATCTTAAGAAAGGAATCACAAAGGAGGAGAAGGAACGTTTGAAAGCCAACTCTTCCAAAATCATCCTTTCAAACAAAATACCATCTACCTTTCTGCTTGAGACCCTTGGGATCAATGATGAGATACAAGCATTCATCTCCAACTTGGGATGGAATGAGTTCATCTATCAGGATGAACCCGGTTATGAGAAAGTCGTAAGGGAATTCATGTGCACGGTGATACTAAGTTGCAAAGCAGAATCACGAACTGAGCAATATGGGTTAGTATTTTATGCTTTTGGGGATGCTTATTTTATTACTTTGAGCAATTGTCAAACCTTTTTAACTTTCAAGCCAAAGAAAATATCCCGTTCATTATCTCCGTACTTGACATAATCTATTCCGAGTTTTGGTTCGAAATTTAAATTGAGACCAAACACGACCCAAAAACTTCCTTAGCTAAATACATCAAAACCCTCCCCTTTTGGATACTCCATTGTATCATCACATTTTTTGTAAATGCTAAAGGTGATGGTAATGAGAAAGTGTCTTAAAAGTATCTAGCCTTCTTGTTCTACCTTGTTAAAAATAAACCTATCCAAATCAATCGTTATCTTATGGATTAATTAATCTATATGAGCACCCAACCAAAGAGCCAATTCCTCCTCCCATCACATGTGACAACAATCTATAGCTTTGTTGGAGCTCTTAATGAGGAAATGAAAAACTCCTTAATAAAAAACTCCTCCCTTCTTAAAACTTCCTTGACCTCACCTACTTGATAAATGCCAAAGCCATACACCCGGACATATGTGCATATATCCTAAGTGCCTTTAGGGCTTAAAAGATAGAGACATCTCAAGCCTCTAAAAGGAAGAAGCTCATAATTAAAGAAGAAGCCTTACTAGTCCCTCCTCCTTAACCAAAATCCAAAACCAAACTATCTTTGACCACCATCAATCGCAAGTTAGACAAAATGATGAGAATGATGAAAAAGAGATTCCTTCTCATCTCCTACCTTCACAATGATATGGTAGATTTGCAAGAAAAATTGGGTGTTCCTCCTTGCCATCTTCCTAATTTTGCTGAGTATAAGGATACCTCAGAAGAGGAAGGCAATGAAGAAGTTAAGGAAGGCGACGAAGCTGAAGGCGAAGGCAACGATGATGTGGAAGATGATTCTGGAGATGATGATGACTCTTCAATCTTCTAAAATAGGATTTCTTTGTATTTTCTTTTTATTTTATTAATGTAAAGTTGTTGATCCCACAACTTTCTTATAAGTAAATAAAGATGTTTGTTTTTGAAATTCTTTGTCTTATATGATTGATTGAATTTACCTTTATGATTGCAATTCTTATGTCTTTGCCCCTTATAAACACTTATCTATTTGTTATGCATTTGTTCTTTTCCTTTATAAACCCTCTTTTTGATTTTGCCAAAAGGGGAGAGAAAGAATCAAGAAATAATCTAAGGGGGAGAGAAAATAATTTATAAGAAAATAGCATAAGTTGAGGGTAAGCATTGTAGTCATACTTAGAAAATTTCACTTTGATCCTTGTCTAGAAACTTTTAAGTATTCATTGAATCATTCACCATTCTAACTTCATAACTTTAAAACTCATGCATTTATTTTCCCTTAGGATCAATCTAAGTTGCCAAAATCAAAAATGGGAGATTGTTGGACTAGGTTGGTTTAACCCTAAGTCATAGACCTCTTTTGATTTTGTCAATAGAGATTGATCAATAATAATACTTTCATTAAGTGTTATTTTGTATATTATAAGTTAGATTTTTTCATCAAAAGTAGGATGGAATTCAAAATCTCCAATAATGTAAAGATCATCCAAATTCGCGATGTGTATGGTAAATTGCAACCGCGAATCAATCACAAGAAAGGATGAAGCTAGGCTAGAGGAATTCATGGGCTATTTTGCTTCTGTGAACCATCTAAATACTACAAGGCCTTAGTCACAAAGGAATTCGCGGTAAGTGTCACACCAGGGTCATGACCGTGACTTTCATAGTGACAATGGAGGGTACCAAAGCCACAACTACAACGTGCCAGGTGTCCCAAGTGTCAGTTGAAAGATAAAAAATTATGAGGACACAAATTCGGTAGCGACTGCGACTTAAGGAGTTGAAGCTTCCTTACCAAATAGAGGAATTTATGGTCTCAGTAGTGTCCAAGGCTTAGGTATCTCATGACCGTGACTTTTGATAGTGGTTAGAACACAAGAGCTATATTTTCCTGGACAACCAATGGACAGCTGACACATGGACTAGCCGTTAGACATAGACTGTTAGACATAGACGGGGTTTTCTGCACAAATTTTAGGCTCCATAATGGAAATTGGAAATTCACAACCGCGAAATGGTAGTAGCGACCATGACTTCTGCCTGACAAGCATTTAATGCTTAATCTGCCTAACATATCTTGGAGATTTGTTGATTGTTTTAGAGTAATGTCTCTTTGGTTGATATGGGTTATAATTGCTCCACCAAACAGATGTAAATGCAAGAGAATCCATTAATTTGTAACCAATTTCTTGCTAACTTGCTACTCAATCTTTCAATTCTTATTTATGTGTTTGTGATTGTTTAGTGTGAGCAATAAACACCATTGTAAGAGATTTTAGTGTGAGCCTTGAAAACACTTATAAGAGATTTTAGTGTGAGCTTTGAAAACACTTGTGACAGATTTTAATATGAGCCTTAAAAACACTGGTAAGATATTTTTTATGTGAGCCTAGAAAACACAAAGTGTAAGGTTATTGTGTGAGCCATAAACACAAGTTGTAAAAGTTTGGTGTGAGCTTGGAAACACTTATTGAGTTGAGTGAAATACCTAATTGTAGAGAATTGGGGAGTGGATATAGGGTTTGTTAACACTCAAACCACTATAAACACTTGTGTCAATTTCTTTCTTCTCCTATTCATCTTCTTAAACACATTACCCCTCTTTTTATTTTTTAAATTAACCACCAATTCAACCCCCCATCTTGGTGCCCTAGGCCAACAAGATGATATCTTGTGTTTTCCACCATTCCATAGCTCATAAGATGTTTTATTGAGAATGGGTTGTTTAAAAACTCTATTTGCAATATAACACGAAGTATTAATGGCTTCGACCTAAAAGTAATTTATTAAAGAATACTCATTGAGCATAGTTCTAGCCATTTTCTACTAGTGTTTTATTTTTTCTCTTTATAACACCATTTATTGTGGTGTTCTAGGGGTTGAAAAATTATGAAAAATCTCATTCTCTAAACAATAAGATTCAAAAGCTTTATTTTGAAATTCCTTTCCTTAGTCACTTCTTATAGAAGAAACAAAGTAACCCTTTTCATTTGAATTCTTTTTGTAAAACTTTTGAAAGTATCAAAGGTATCATACTTATGACCTAAAAAGGATACTCAAGTAAACCTAGAATAGTCATCAATTAGGACTAGTGCTTCCACCTAAACTAACACGCCTAGTAGGTCCTATCAAGTCCATTTGAATTAATTGAAGAGGTTTTGATGTACTTACAACATTTTTAGTTTTAAAGGAAGATTGATGTTGCTTTCCCATTTGGTAAGAACCACATGTCTTGTCTTTTGAGAAACTTAGGTTGGGAAGACCTTCCACTAGCTTTCCTTTAGATAAGCTTTGTAAGAGCTCCATGCTAGCATGTCCAAGTCTTCAATGCCATAGCTAAGCTTCATTACTAAAAGACATAAGACCCTTAAAATATTGGTTAGCTAAATTGTCAAAGTCAATTGAGTAGGTATTGTCTTTCCTTTCAACCTTCAAAACAATCCTTTTATCCACTAATGTGGTAACTCAACATTCTATAAGGTCAAAGGTGTCTTTATTACCTTTGTCACACAATTGACTTACACTTAACAAATTATGTTGTAAGCCATCAACTAATAAAACATCATTAATTAAAGAGCAACCATTCTTACCAATGGTTTTAATGCCAATTACCTTACCCTTGGCATTATTACCGAATGTGACATTGCCATATTTTTTTTTCTTTCAAGGCCATGAATAGCTTTCTATTGTCGTCGTGTGCTTTAAGCATCCACTATCCATATGCCAATCATTTGATTCATTGGTGGCTGCCAAACATCCCTACGCAACACAAATAAATCTTCTTTTCTTCGGTACCTAAGCATACTTGGGTCTTAAGGGGTTAGGTATTGAAGGGTCCTCCAAATTAAGTTGAGCCTTCCTAATGTAGCAATAAATATTAATATGTCCATATCTCATGCAATAATGACATTGGAGTTTAGACTTGTGAGTCTTTCTCCTATGCACAATCTTAGTGTGAATAAGAGGCCTTATCATACTTTGGCTATGGGGGTGTATGCAAGTGCATGAGTGATGAGGAGTAGAAGAGAATTTTTTATGTTTGTGTGTTTGAGCATGCTTCTTGTTGTACATATAAGCATGATTACCCTTACTAGAAGCAGGCCTTGAGCCATGTTGTGTTTTCTCTTTGCTCTTAAGCATTGGGGGCTTAGTGCTTTGGGCACTTTTCTTACCAATAACCTCAATACTTAAAGTTTGAGGTGTTGAGGCTCTAATGAACTTAGTGAGTGTAGATGTGGAGGTTGAGGTTTCATTAAATCCTAGACCATGTTTAATTAAGAGAGACCTTTGTGATACTATGAGTGTATCCAAAGCTTCCTTACCCTTATGAAATTTTGAGATAGAGCTTTTAAGCTCAATAACTTCTCCCTTTAGTGAGTCGTTCTCTTTTCTTAATGAAGCTAATGATGAAGATGATTTAGAAAGATTTTCCATTGATTTTTTGAGTTCTTCATTTGAAGCCCTCAATTCACTTACAAGATTATTAAGAGATTTTTAATCGTCCTCTAATTTTGAGCATTTTCTCTAGAAAGTCTTCATTTGTGACTTATATTTGTCACATTTCATTATAAGAGCTTCTAAAAGCTATTCATCTACATCATCTAAATCATCATAATTAGAATTAGAATGAGATGAAGTGCTTACCTCATTAGGAGAATCCTCTTAAGCCATGAAGCATATATTGGCAATCTCCTCATCTTCCTCATCCTCACTTGAGCTATCATCCCAAGTAGCTTTGAAGCACTTCCATTTCTCTTTGTCCCCTTTCTTCTTCTTCTTTAACTTTGGACAATCATACTTAATGTGGCCTTACTTACCACACTCATAGCAAGTTTCTTCGGTTGATCTCTCTTTAGGATTAAGAGTAGTTTTCTTGAAGTTCCTTCTTTCTTTTCTTCTTCAAATAAGCTCATTGGTCCTTCTAGAGAGCATTGCTAGTTCCTCTTCCTCCTTGTCACTTTCTTCTTCACTTGAAGTAACCTTCATTTCGTTCTCTTTAGATGTAGAATTGAGTGCTAAGGTCTTCCTTTCTTGCTTTTCAAATTTTTCTCCTTTGCCCCTCATTTTCTTCATCTCCTTACATTTATTTAAGGCTAACTCATGAGTTAAGAGTTTGCCTATCAAGACATCTGTTGGCACCTTTCCTATTTTCGAATTAGATTCTTGAATACTACACACTTTAGCATCAAATTTCTTAAAAATCAAAGACTTTAGAATTTTAGAGTTTACCTCATGATTTGTGAGAATCCTACCAAACTTCTTCATGTTGGTAACGATTGCTAGGAGTCTATTAGTCATGTCAGTGATGCTTTCATCCCCTTCATCATGAATGACTCCCACTCTGTCACATGCATCTCTAGTCGGCTAGATTTCACCAAGGTGGTGCCTTTATGATAGTTCTCTAATGCTTTCCAAATCTCATGCTAGTTTGTTAATATTGTAACCTTTCAATTTAGAAGGATTGTCGTGGCTTTCTTATTCTTGTCGTTGGATCATCTATGTCCTTCAACCATTCTTTTCTAGGGATTAGTTCTTCACTTCCATCCACCACTTTGGTGGGTGACCTCCATTCTTTAACAATAATATCCCATAGATCCACCACATTCGTATCTATATAGATCTTTATCCTATATTTCCAATGAGTATAGTCAACTCCATCAAAATAAGGCTTGGGGTATGAGTGGATTCCTTCTTGTGCCATTGATCTTTACTCACTCAATTAAGGTTTTTAGTGAGACTTAGCTCTGATACCACTTGTTGGCCTGGGACACCAAAAAGGGAGGTTGAATTTGTGCTTAATTTAAACAATAAAAAAAAGGGTTAATGTGTTTAAAAAGATAAATAGAAGAAGAAAGAAATTGATACAAGTGTTTATAGTGGTTTGGGTGTTAACTAACCTTATGTCCATTCCTTATTTCTCTATAATTGTGTATTTCACTCAACTCAATAAGTGTTTCCAAGCTCACACCAAACTTTTATAACTTGTGTTTATGGCTCACACAACAACCTTACACATTGTGTTTTCTAGGCTCACATAAAAAACCTCTTACATATGTTTTCAATTCTCATACTAAAACCTCTCATAAGTGTTTTCAACTCTTATAAGTGTTTTCAAGGCTTACACTAAAACCTCTTACAATGGTGTTTATTGCTCATACCAAACAATCACAATCACAAACACATAAATGAGAATTCAAAAATTGAGTAGCAAGTTAGTAAGAGATTGGTTATAAATTAATGAATTCTCTTGCATTTACATATGTTTGGTGGAGTATTTATAACCCATATCCACCAAAGAGATGTTACTTTAAAATAATCAACAAATCTCTAAGATGTACTAGGCAGATTTAGCATTAAATGTTTGTTAGGCAGAAGTTGTGGTCGCTATTATCATTTTGCGATCGCGAATTTTCAATTTCCATTGTGGGGTCAAAATTTTTGACAAAAAATCCCGTATGTGTCTAACAACTAGTCCATGTGTCAGTTATCCATTGGTTGTCCAAGAAAATATAGTCATTATGTTCTAACCACTATCAAAAGTCACAGTCGCGAGATACCTAAGTCTTGGGCGTGACTGAGACCGCGAATTCCTCTGTTTGGTGAGAAAACTTTAACTCTTTGAGTCACGGTTGCTACTTAATTTTTTCCCTCACGATTTTTAATCTTTCAACGGACACTTGGGACACCTCTCACGTTGTGGTTATGGCTATGGTTCCCTTCATTATCACTATAAAAAGTCGCGATCGCGACCTTTGCATGACACTCACTGCGAATTCCTCTGTGACTAAGGCTTTGCAGTCTTTGGATGGTTCGCAATAGCAAAATAGCCTGCGAATAGCTCTGGCCTAGCTTCATCCTTTCTCGTAATTGATTCGCGATCGTGATTTACCAAACACACCGCTAATTTGGATAATTTTTACATTGTTGGAGATTTTGAATTCCATCTTACTTCTGATGAAAAAATCTAACTTATAATCTGCGAAACAACACTTAATGAAAGTATTAGAATTGATCAATCTTCATTGTCAAGATCAAAAGGGGTTCATGACTTAGGTTAAACCAACCTAGTCCAACACGTCCAAAGAGGAAATAACGATCGTGACTTTCACTATTGCTTAAGAAAGGCAATGGTTATTTTTCTTAAAGAACTAGTGGTTAAATAACATGTGGACTAGTTGTTAGATATAAACAAGGTTATATGAATCTCGCGACTGCGAATGAAGGTCACAACCACAAATTTCATCTTACAAGCAATAAATGCAGGATTTACTTAGCATACTTTAGAGATTTGAAAATAGTTTTGTTTGTAACGTCTCTTTAATGGTTATAGCCCATAAATACATCACCAAATGGACTTGAATATAAGAGAATAACATTCATTATTGCAAAAATCCTACAATTTTATTTCTCAACCTTTAATCTTTCAATTCTTGTAATTGTGTTATTGTTATTTGGTGTGAGCATTAAACACCAGTGGGTTTAGGTTTAAGAGTGAGCCTTTGTAATAAAAAACACTTGTTTGGGGTTTAGAGTAAGCCTTAGAAATCTTTTTTGTAGGTTGAGTGTTAGCCTTGTGAAACACTAATAAGGTTGTGTATGAGCCTTATAAAAACACAAGTTGTAAAGTTAGGTGTGAGCTTTAAAACACCATTAAAGATTAGTGAAACACCTAATTGGAAGAATTGGGGGGTGGATGTATGGTTGGTTAATACCCAAACCAACATAAAACTTTGTGTATTCTATTCTTCTTTTATTCCTTCTATTTCTTATTGATAAACTTTCCCTGTAAAATTAAAAATTTCTCACCAATTTAACCCTCCTTTTTGGTGCACAAGAGCCTATAGCTGTATAGCCATCTCAGTTGGCTATATAGCTAACTTATAAACACTAAATAATAAAACATTTTAGAATTCCTCCATTAGAAGTTAATTAGATGTATAACCAACCTAGAGGCTTGTATAATTAATATGTTGGTTGTGTAGACCATTTAATTCCAAAACTTTCATGACGTTTGTCTATTTGAGGTCATGAATAAGGTGCAATTAGAGCCATTCCAACTCTGAGGTACCATTTTTCCTCTATAAATACCCCACTTAAGAGAGAGAGAGAGAGAGAGAGAGAGAGGAAATGAGAGGCTAAAAAAACCTTAGTGTCACTTTGCCAAAATTATGACTCAAAAACCCAAAACACATAGAAAACCAACCTAAACACATAGAAAACCAAACATTTATCTCATAAAATCAAAGCTAGAAGGTAGGACAAGGCTTTTACTATTCACTCTTATGTATTCCGATTGTATTTTAGAGGATATTCTTAAACCTAGTGCCTTTGACAATAAGAGGAACATCCAGAAGCATCATAGTACCTTTCTTCCTTTTCTTCTCCTTCCTTTCTTTTCTTTCCTTCTATTTTTAAAAACTAAGTCCAAGTGGGTTGTATAGACTTCTAGTGGTCTATACAGACAACTAAGTAGGTTGTATAGACCACTAGTTGGTCTACATAACCCAATTTAATTGAGAATAGTCTTGCAAAATCTTTTTTTTCGCTATTCAAGTTCTATTCTCTTTTGTGTTTCTTTTGAGTACCTTAGGAGTCCCATTGATGAAATAAGGGTAGGTTTATGACCTAGGACTTTTATTCAATCAAATAATAGGGCAGTCATCAAATTTAAATGCGTTTAATGATCTTTATGCATTAATATTTCTCAATCTTCTCCATTTAATGCTTTAATGGAAGACCATTCTAAGCCATGACCAAGTGAGGAATTCTTATGACATTGAGAGCTTTATTATGGTTATTGTTATTTTAAGTTGTCTTTATCTCCTAATTATCATCACCATTGGAAGATGTGATTAGCTCTTTAGCTAGTTTACTTCCATCATTATACTTTGGGTGGATTTATGATTAGAGTCAGAGGAAAGAGTTATATGCTTAAGGACCCTCCTATTAGACCATGTTTCATGCATGTATTCCATACATATTTTGGCTATGAGATGATTCCTTTTTTATTAACATACTAACTCTTAAAATTATTAATGGAGTTTCAATTGCTTAACTTATTAGGAGAAATATGGAGGAGGGTTCAATAACACTAAGATCTTACTTATTAGGATTCTTGTCCATGTCATCTCGATCCCCTATTAATTGATAAAAAAGATGGAATCATAAGCAAGATTTTGATAGTTTGAGTGCAACCCTTAATTTGGATGGCATTCACAGTGGTGACTCTATTAGGGACTCTAAAATTGATTTCGCAGTTAATCTCTTATTCACTCTTTGCCATATTAACTTTGTATCAATTGATCCTTTGTATTCTTGCAGCTTCCACACTTCACCGCATGTATTAGGTCTATCTTTAGATAAATTGATGAATTTTCCAATCTTGAGACTTAAGCTCCATTTGAGCTTAAGAGATGGTGAGGAGGGTTCATCACTCACAAGCCAAGTGCCTTATGGTATATAAAATGGTAGGTTACGACAATATCCCCTAAGCTTAAAGGAGACATCAATTATAACAACTATCTCAACCTTTAGGCACATGTAGGATCCAATAGCACCTTGGAATAAGATACCTCTTTGCTTGCTTTCTTCTCTTGAGAAGGGGTTGAAGTCCTTAAAAACATGGTTAAGCATTTCTCTTATGTAAATACAATGTTATCTTAATCCCCTTCAATGTGAATTCCCTTTGTCAAACTTTGTATAGCTTTGTATATCTCCCTACCATCTTATGTAAAGAGCTTATGTAAATACTCATGTGCATCTTTTACTTTCTTTAGGTACTTTTCATCTATATGTACATCTCCCCTTGAGTAATGTAAATAGTTCTCTTTTGTATTTCATTCTCTTATGGATTAAATGTTTGAGTGTTCTCTTGAGACTTCAACCCTTAGTCTGATGTGACCATAATTTATTCTTTATCCCATATTGATAGAATAATAAGACTTACTTAGGAAAAAGCATCTAAACTTTGAGTGTGGGAGGAATAAAGTTGGAAGAATCTTTTGTAATAACGTGTGCATTTTATACATACATGCATTATTTATCTTGCTTATGCATCATATTAATAACCCTTACTTTGTAGCCATTATGGCTTCATCCAAATACTCGTGGAAGAGAAGGGGTAACCAACTAGCTAAGAAAAGTAAGACACGTAGCCTAATTTAAAGACTAGAGTTGACCATGGAACCAACCATACGGCATGAAGACATAGACAAGATAAGGAATGAGATGAGTTATACTATAAAGGAGCGAATTATCAAAAAGGTAAACAAGTGCCTTAATGAGATTCTGAAAAAGGTTAATGCATCTGTAAGTAAGATCAATAAGGAGAAGGCATCAATGGAGGCACCTTAGCATATAGTGATTGATGATAATTTGTTCAGAATGAAGGAGTATCATGAAAGTAAACTAGCCAAGGAAATGGGAAGCACTACTATAGCTCTTAACAAGCCAGTAGAGAGTGAGACAAAGAACACTCAGTTTGATGACCTTGCTAGGCAACTGGAAAAGATGTAAAAGACACTCAGTGCAAAGGGACTAGAAAGAACTACTGATATTAAGGAATTGCTTACCTGCAGGCCTGAAAAGTTTCTCATTAATTTTCAAATACCTGAGCTTCTTAACTTTACTAGAACTCAAAATGCCACTAATCATATCCACTCTTATGTGTTGATAATAAAGACATTCAGAGTGCCCACTAACACAATGCTTGAGTTATTTCAGATGTCATTAGAACAATATGTGAAGACATAATATTACAATCTGACCAAGACAATTAGGGAAGTAGGAAAAATTGACTAAGGCTTTTGAGAAACATTATACTTGTAATTCTACACTAAAGGTCACCTTGCAAGATTTAGAGTAATTAAAGCAAAAAAAACTGGGGAGAGCATTAACAACGATACAATGATGTGGAAGAAATTAGCTTTTGAAGCAATCAATAGGCCAATAGAGAAGGACCAAGAATGTGTGATTATCAAGGGGGCATTTCCAAGCATAAACACCAAAATTTAGGGCATGTTGGTGAGGAATTTTAAAGATCTTAGAGAAGCTAGTTTACAGGTTAAGGAATTAGAATCTGAGTCGAAATGACAATATGGGGAAAACGAAACACCCCGTCACAACCTCAAAGAGAGGGCAACAAAATAGCAGATGTGAATGCAGTGAGAATCCCGCTACAGTTCTCTAACTTAGGAATGCTTTTATCTAAAGCCTTTGAGAGTTTATAGAAGAAATGAGTGTTGTAACCTCTAACATAAAGACCACCTTCCAACCTGCTACCAAGAGGATATGTCGCTAATGCTTACTATGCCTTTCACCAAGGTGTCAAGTACAACACTGATGATTGTTATAAGTTAAGGCATGAGATTCATGATTTTATAGATAATAAGACTATTATTTTGTCAAATGTTGAAAGATTGAGCATAATGGGAAATTCTTTTTCAAACTATCATAATGTTTCTCACTTGAAATAAGGTATGTTTATGATAGATTCAAAAATTCCTAAGGAGGTTGTCATGGCTACCATTAGAAAGGTGACTTTTGTAAAGGTCGCAGTTGTCATTTGCAACATTAATCCCTCATAAAGTTTAGATGAGGAAATGGAGGAAGTAAGGAGGAAGAGAATGATTAAGTTATGTGAAGTGAGAGATGAAGAGAAGGTAGAAGAACAAGTGAGCCATGTCACTTGAAGAGGAAAGTATTACCCTAATAGAGAGATCACCAAGGAACCATGAGTTAAGAAAGAAGTAGAGAAGGCTATAATAAAGGAAAGGAGGAGGACAATACTATTTTGAGGCAATTAAAGAAAATTCTAGCTCAAATTAGCATAAAAGAGTTGCTCATAACTTCTTTAGAGCATAAGAGGGCCATAGTTTATGTACTATCAAGCCTCATTATTTAAACGGAAGTCACACCAAAATATGTTGTCATTTTGGTTATAAGCAAGAGAAAGCTTACCTTCTCCAATAAAGATTTACCACTAGAAGGAAGGGACCATAACTTGGATTTGTTCATAAAAGCCAAAGTGAAGGGAAGAAGAACATGTTGTTTGATAGTTGATGATGGGTCGAGTATTAACATTTACTCATTTAAGCTCCTACATAAGTTTGGAGTGTTAGAGAATGACTTGGAGGCCTAACATAGCATCATTTAGACGTATGATGATAATAAGAGGCTGGTTATAGGAATATTCAAGACTATGATGAAAATTGGCATTATGGAAATAAATATGGAGTTTATAATATTAGACATCCCAATCACCTTCTCGTTGTTGTTAGGAAGGCCATGGTATCATTTGTTGGGAGGAGTACCATCTATAGTGCATTAAAAAGTCAAGATCCCTTATAAGGGTGAGATAGTAACAATCTATGCGAAAGTTAATGAGCTCATGTCAACCTTGAGTGTAGCTATTTTGCATGTAAAGGGATTTCAAATGGCAGAAGTTGCAGATAAATGGGTTGACCCAAAGGTGATAGGTATTATGAAGAGCTTACACTTTCTGCCTGGGTAAGGATTGGGAAAGAATTTAATAAGTGTGTCATAATTTCTTGAGATTCCCATCTAAACTACTATAGGAGGGCTTGGTTATTGTGAGAAATGAATAAAGTTATAGGCGAGGGATCTATATATTCTATTATTAGATTTTTTTTTTTGTAAAAGAATGGGAAGTAGTTGGAAAGATTGAAGAAGGGTCTATTAATGATGAAGAGAAGCAAATAGAAGATGATACCATGGGTGATCTCAAAAAGGGATTCTTCTAAATGGATGCTAGGGAGATAAACCATTAGAATTACTAAGATTCGTAGGACAAGGAGGATAAGAAGAAGAAGAAGAAAAAAAAGGACAAACAAGTAAAGAAAGAGAGTACTCAAGGATTAGATCAATTCATAGAGTTATATGGCCAATAGGCCAGTTAGCCATGGGATGAAAAGTGGAAGATGTCTGAGGAGGAAAATGAATAATATTTACTAAACCAACAGCTTTTGTCAACAGGTGAAGATCCTAAGAATAAATAGTGATGCAAATGGCCTAAGCAAGGATGCAAAGGATCTAATCCAACTTCATGGTCTAGTCACAAGAAGAAAGCTCAAAAAGTTTAAAATGTACTAGAGCTTTCCTGCAAGGGAAAATTACAAAAAGATTGGCTTAAGAAGATAATGGATTACATAAAGACCAAATACAAAAGGATGGGAGGATGGAGTCTTCAAAAGGAGTGTTTAGTTTGATTCAATTTAGTCCTCAAATTGAGGCAAAAAGTTGAAACACGCTCGTGCACATGGCCAACTAGTCTGTTTATACTAGTAGACTTGTTTTTTTAGGATTTATGGTAAATAAAGATGGAATAGAAGTTGATGAAGAGAAGGTAAGTGTCATTTCCTCTTAGCTAAAGCCTACTACCATAAGTGAGGTTAGATCTTTTCATGGTTTGGCTAGTTTATATAAAAGTTTTGTTAAAGATTTTAGTATAATTGTAATACCAATCAAAATTGTAAAGAAAATTATTGGTTTTCAATGGGGTGAGTCACAACAAAAGGCTTTTGATTTATTAAAGTTCAAATTAACTAATGCACTTTTGTTAGCTTTGCTTAATTTTGCTAACACCTTTGAAATTGAATGTGATGCTTTAGGTTTGGGCATTGGAGCTGTTTGGATGTAAGAAGGGAGGCCAATTGCATATTTTAGTGAAAAACTTAGTGTACCTACTCTTAAATATCCAACCTATGATAAAAAGATGTATGCATTAGTAAGGGCTTTGCAAACATGGCAACATTACTTATGGTCTAAAGAATTTGTCATCTATACCGATCATGACTCTTTGAAGTATCTTAAAGGGGAATAAAAGCTAAACAAAAGGCATGCTAAAAGGAGTGAGATCATAAAGTCTTTTCCAAGGTATAAATAAGGTAAGGATAATGTAGTAGTCAATGCATTATCTCCAAGGTATACTCTTCTTACTCTTTTGAATTCTAAATTGCATAGTTTTGAGTATATTAAAGGCTTATATGTTGATGATATTGATTTCAATATATACTACAAAATTGTTAGAAAACTACTTTTGAGAAGTATTTTAGGGAGGATGAATTTCTATTTAGAGACAATAAACTTTGCGTGCCTAAATCATCTTTAGGTGAATTACTTATTAGGGAAGCCTATGGGGGTGGGCTTATGGGACACTTTGGTGTACAAAAGACTTTAGATGTATTATATGCACATATATTAGCCTAATATGAGAAATGATGTGTAACAAGTATGTGATAGATGTGTTGCATTTAAATAAGCTAAGTTTAATCAAAACCACATGGTTTATATATGTCGTTGCCCGTTCCTAATATACCTTAGGTTAATATTACTATGGACTTTGTTTTAGGTTTACCTAGGTCCAAATGTGGTAATGATTCTATTTTTGTGGTTGTTGATAGGTTTTCTAAAATGGCACATTTTATTACTTGTCATAAAACTAATGATGCCATTAACATCGCAAATTTGTTTTTTGAAAAAATTGTAAGATTGCATGGTGTGCCTAGAATTATTGTTAATGATAAGGTTACAAAATTTTTAAGTTTCTTTTGGAAAAAATTATGGGATAGATTTGGTATTAAGTTGTTGCTTCATACTTCTTATCACCCCCAAACTGAAGTTATGAATAGAACTCTAAGGCAATTTTGGAGAGTTTTAATAAAAAAGAACTTGAAGTCTTGGGAGGAGTGTTTGCCATATATAGAGTTTGCACATAATAGAAGTGCATTCATCTACCCATTATTGCCCTTTTGAGATTATTTATAGGTTTGTACCGTTAAGTCCATTAGATCTTTCCCTTATACCTTCAAATATGCCATTGGACTTAGAAAGGAAAAAGAAATATGATTTTGTTAAACAATTGCATGAAAAAGTGCATTCAAACATAAAAAAAACAAGAATGAGCAAATAGCGAAAAACGCCAATAGAGGTACAGTTAAAGTTGTATTTGAACTAGGTGACTGGGTTTGGGCACACTTTAGGAAGGAAAGATTTCCTAATCTTAGGAAAAGTAAGCTTAACCTTAAAGGAGATGGACCTTTCCAAATTTTAGAGAGGATTAATGATAATGCTTATAAGTTTGACTTGCCTAGAAATTACAATGTAAGTGCTACTTTTAATGTTGTTGATTTATCTCCTTTTAACTTTGATAAAAGTTTAGATTCGAGGATGAATCCTTTTAAGGAAGGAAGGAATGATGCAAATGGCCTAGGCAAGGATGCAAAGGATCCAATCCAACTTCAAGGACCAATCACAAGAGGAAGGCTCATGAAGTTTAAAGATGCATTTGGAGCTTTTATGCAAGAGGATATTACAACAAATTATCTCAAAAAGATAATGAATTGTATGAAGACCAAATACAAAAGGATAGAAGCATGGAGTCTTCAAAAGGAGTGCTTAGCTTGATTCAATGGAGTCCTAATTCATGGAAGAAAGAAATTAAGGTAAAAAGTTGAAGCACAATCCCGCGCATGGTCGTACATCATCAAAGGTGAATTCCCATTTTTGGCAAAATGTCATTTTTGCAATCCTTTGGCAAAATGTGGTGACATAGCCACACAGCTTCAAACGATTTTTGTTATCCAATTTGTGTAATTCGAAATTCTTTATTATCCAATCATAAGGCTTTAACATCTTCCTTATTTCATTAAGAAAAGATTAATTAGTGAGTTTTAAGAAGAAAACTAATATTTAGGAAGGAATATAAGTCTTATTGTGTTTAGGAATATCTTAGAAAGATTCTTTCTATCTTCTACTAGGATTTGTATTAGTTTAAGCCTTGTAAGCCTATAAAAGGCCTTAAAAATGAGTTTGTATACAACTTATTAAAAATTTACAAGTTTTTAGTGAGATTTTATTTCATTCTTGAATTCTTAAAAGGATTTGGTGAGATTGTTAAGTGAGCTTGATAATTTCACAAAACTTGTTTAATCTAGGTTCTAAATTACTTAGTTAATTTAGGGTTAAGAATGACATAACTTTAAATCTTATTCATAGGTTGCTAGAAAGAAGTTTTCTAGAGATCTAATTTAGATTTAAGGATTTATCTTATTCTTAATCCTTGAATTAATTGTTTGGAACTTATGATTGCATATAAAATAAGGATGTTAATCCCACCTTATTCATACCAAATAGTCTAGTTTGGTGAAATTAAGATGTGCCCTTGGCAGGTCTGGAATGGGGGTATATATGGTTTATAATTTCACTAAGGGGACATATATGGGGTTGAGCCTACTAACATTGATAATATGATTGTCCACTTTATTGAAGATGTGGGAGTAGCGCTAAAACATAAGTCAACCAAGTTGAATAAAATGAGGTGGCACTTTAGGAAAGTTTTATAAAGATTGAGCTGAAGGATGTTAAAATGAAGTAGGACTTTGAAAGAGTAATGAATGGGATGCTTGACACCTAGAGTAGGAAAAATGTGATTTCTAAATAAGTCAGTGATTTAAATATTGCTCATGGAATTACTGATGCAGAGAAAATTAGAGAAGAAGAAAAGGTTAGTACTAAAGAAACCCCTACCAATCTACCAAAATGGGTTGTCTTCCTTAATACTTCTGTTGCTCTTATTTTCAGTCTTTTTAAGGATGATGTATTTATTTCCAAGTTTAAGGTAATGAACGATGAGTTTACTTACTTGTGTGATGATTTCCCTGATGGCAGTATGCATGGCATGCATTATTTCTTGAGCATATTTAATATCAATTCTATTTATACCATTGCATTTAATCTTACCACAAAGGAAATCTAAAGGTCTTACCCATTGCTAGTGATGTTACACTAGAAAAGTGAAGAAAATTTGTACAGTTACTTAGAAAGTATCAAAGGGCCTTCGCTTAGACATATGAGGACATGCTAGGAGTTAATCGACAAATATCTAAGTACAAGATCCTGACTTATCCCCATATGAAGCTAATGAAATAAAAGGTTAGGAGAATGAGATTGAAATGGCTCAATTGGCTAAAAAAAAGAAGTAGCAAAGCAGTTGAATGCAAAGTTCCTTGAGATAGTCCATTACCCTGAATGGCTAGCTAACATAGTACCATTACCAAAGTAGAATAAGAGACAGGATGTGTGTTGACTATAGAGACCTGAAAAAGCACTAAGGATTACTTCCCCTTGCCTCATATTAATGTACTAGTAGATAGTGTCATGACATGTGTCATGTACTCTTTCGTGGAAGGATTATTAGGTTACAATCATATCCTAATGGCAATCACTAATAAGATGAAGACTACTTTCATCACAAGTGGAGGATGTACTATTACAAGGTAATAATGTTTGGTTTGAAGAATGCAGGAGGATGTACTAATGATGGTGACTGCTTTTTTTCATGACTTGATCCATAAAGAAGTAGAAGCGTACATGGATGACATGATGGTGAAGTCTGAAACAAGGGAAAGACATTTTGAAGCCTTAGAGAAGTTCTTTAAAAGGTTTGACCAATATAACCTAAGGCTTAATCCTAAGAAGTGTATGTTCAGAGTTATGTCTGGTAAGTTATTGGGACAAGTTATGAGTGAGAAAGATATTAAAGTAGACCTAAATAACGTAAATGTTATTTAAGATATGCTTGCACCTAAGACATAAATGAAGGTCTGAGTTTTTCTAAGTCACTTTCAGTACATTAACATGTTCATAGCAAGGCTTACTCATATTTATGAGCTGATTTTTAAGTTTTGAAGGAAGGACCAACCTATGAAGTAGAATGAATAATGCAAAAAAAACCTTTCAGAGGATGAAGGAATATCTAACCAATCCCTTAGTGCTAAAACCCTTGAAGCCAAGAAAGTCGCTAATCTTATATTTGATAATGGAAGAGAGTTTTGCGGGGGTAATATTGGCTCAAAAGGATGAAACAAGGAAAGAACATGTAGTGTATTACCTTAGTAAGAAGTTACTCCTATATAAGGAAAGGTATAATCAAATAGAAAATATGTGTTTGGCATTAGTTTGGACGAGGAAGAAGTTAAGGCAATATTTCTAATCATACTATGTAGAGGTAGTTTTAAAGCTCAATCCTTTTAAATACTTATTCAAGGCTCCTTCCCTAATCAAAAAATTAGCAAAATGGCTAATACTACTGAGGGAATTTGACATTGAGTGTGTAACTAAGAAGGTGATCAAGGGTCGAGTAGTTGTCGAATATTTGGGCCAACAACCACTAGTAAAAGGAGAATCTAAGCTTCCTCAATTTCTTGAAGAAGGATTAAGAGCAATTAAGCCTCAAGGTTAAAGGATGTATTTTGATGTAGTGAATAAGAAAGAAATTGGCGTAGGTGTAATCTTACTGTTAATAAAAGGAAAGTTTTTCCTTATGCCAAGAAACTTGATTTCAAAGTGACAAAAAACATGATTGAGTATGAAGACTACATACTTAGGTTAGAATCTTTGATGCAAATGAGGGTAAAGATAGTTAAAGTTTTCAAGGACTCATTACTAGTTATCTTGCAGGTCATCAATGAATGAAAGTTGAAGGAAGAGCATTTGAGCTCGTACTTAGAACACCTGAAAGACTAATCCAAAACTTCTAAAGAGTTGTATTTCACCATTTATTGTGAGAGGAGAATGTGATGGCTAACACCTTAGCTGCCCTAGTTTTTGTCTACGATGGACCAAAGAAAATGCCAATAAAGCCACTACTTACAATTAGATCAATTATACCCTGCTATGTTAATAAAGAGGTGATGCCAACAATAATTTAAAAACTATTTGTGGTACTATGATGTGTAAATGTAATTAGAAGAGGGAGCATAAACTAAAAAGGCTGGAAGGAAGGATAGGGATGTGATCTTGAGACTAACATCAAAATTCATAATCTACAACAACATGGTTTACAAGCAGATGTCGGATGGGGTTCACTTGAGATGTTTAATAAAAGAAGAAACAAGTAGGATAATGGAAGAGGTGTATATAAAAGTATATGGCCCTCATATAAATGGGAAGGCTTTAGTGAGGAAGATCTTGAAGATGGATTATTATTATACCATCATGAAATAGGATTGCATTTAAATGGTGCATAATTATCACAGGTGTCAAATTCACAATGACCTCAATCATCTACCACCAAAGAAACTCCAAAATATGACTTTACCCTAGCTATTCACAGCTTGAGATATTGATGTGATTGGGAAAATTAGACTAGCTTTAGTAAAAGGACATAAATACATTGTGATAGTAGTGGACTATTTCTTAAAATAGGTGGAAGTAAAGTTCTTCATATGTCAAGGGCAAAGTAAATGGCCTAATTTATAAAGAAGAATCTCATTTATCATTATGGCATGCCACACCACATTCTGACGATAACATGATGCATTTTCAAGCTTTGGTCAGGATAATTCTAGAGAAATACGAGTAATCCACCATAAATCATCACTTCATATGCCATAGGCCAACATGGCAATTGAAACACCTAACAAAAATGTCAAGAACATTTGTGCCATAATGGTTAAGACTTATAAAGATTGGTTTGAGAAATTGTCTTTTGCATTATAGAGGTACTAAACCATGGTAAGGACATCAACAGGAATGACATTGTATTCCTTCGTATATGGCATGGAGATAGTGTTGTTAATTGAGGTAGAAGTGAAGTCCCTATAGGCATTAGTTAAGATAGAAATTATTGAATATCAATGGGTGAAAAATAGATATGAATAGTTGTCTCTATTAGATAAGAGAAGGTTAAAGATTTTTTAACATGTCCATCTATACCAGGCTAGAATGGCACATACTTTTAAAAAAAGAGTTAAGTTAAGCATGACAAGGATCAATGATTTGGTGCTAAAAATAATATGCCCGCAAGCTTAGGATTATTGAGGAAAGTTCAAGCCGAATTAGAAAGGTCCTTACACAGTCAAGTAGATCTATTTAGGTGGTGATGTAAAACTATTAGACATCGATGGGAAAGAATTCTTTGAACCCTTAGTTGAAGAAATATTTCATGTGAGGTAGTCAAAAAAGTAAATAAGCCCTAAGTCAAAAACCTAAAAGGGCAGCTTATGCAAAAATTAGGGCAGACAAGAAAAAGAGAAAAAAATCAAAATTCCAAAAGGACGGTTTAGGGAAAAGTTAGGACATTAAATAAATATAAAAGTAAAGCAAAAGTCAAGAAAGTGGGATTGACTACTAGGGACGACAACTAGAAAATGACGAAACATGAGATGGCAGCAAAGGAAGAAAGGACCAAAAGCAGGAACTGATAAGAGGAAGGCATTAAGCAAGACAATCAGATCACCTAATGTGCCATTGTTAAAAGTAGTGATTATGCATTAAATTAATATGTAATGTGCAAAATGTAATGGTTCATGTTAGGCATAATACTAAAAGAAAAACATTTGCATAATATAAGCAACCCTTTATTAAACATTCCTTTAAGTTGAAAATGAAATACAAAATGTTTTTTTCCTATATGTTCATTTGATGTTTGATTGTGAATGTTTGATGGATCCCAGTATATACTGCTAATGGTCATGTAACCAAGCTTTAACATCAGCATCGTCTAAAGTAGAACCCTTGTTGGAAAAATGTCATAAATATATCAGCTAGCCTAGGTGGCTTCAACTTTATCTAGAAAGTGCTTAATCAAAGGTCCCTAAATAAAGGAAGGAAGAAAATCCACTACATCATGCACAGGCCCAAACTAATGACAGACTCTAAATAGGTCATAAAAAGTGGTTGAAGTCAGAGTAAGGATGATCACAGTCTCCATAGATGCTTAAGGTGATCCTAGTGAGTCTCCACTAGGGACAAGTCTAGTGGATATTAGAGTTAGTGATGTGGGACAACCACTTGGTCCATTCTGCCTCAATGATAACAAGCCTTGATGGACGATGGTTTGAATGATGATTAGGGAAATACTACCTCACATCCATAGTCAAAGCAGCTAACAAGTCTAGCCTCTCTTGTAACCATAATTGCAAAAAAGAAAAAAAAAAGCTTATTAGGTTGAAAACTCGAAAGGGTGGCCTAAGTAAAAGGAGTAGCCCACTGGATTGAAAACCCGTGAGGGTAATCCAGGCAAAAGTTTGGGCCATAAAAATAAAAGTGAGATAGAAACAAAAATGAAATAAAGTAAGAGGCTACAGGAAAAGAACTATACCTAAAGCAATAATGGGCTCCTTGGAAAAGAATTAGTAACACTAAGGGATATTATATCCAAACCCATAATGGTCTTACTAAGAATTGTAGGAACTAGTGTCTTTTCAATCTCTATCCCCTTGATGAGTGGCAAAATTTGCAAGTCTATTTCTCCATTATCTTTACATAACAGAAACTCTCCTATCAGGATAGTTGCTATAATACAAACCTGTGTCGCACAATCGTGACCCTTAGATGGGTGAAGAGTGAGAAATGGAGACATGAGATTTTTTTCCTCACCTAAGATGTAACTGGGTACCTCATTATATTACAGATCGAATGGCAATTGAGAATGACACCGAACTCTTCTTGCAAGTGGTATATTTTAGTATCCTTAAAATGAAAAGAATGGGTATTGGGATCTTATAAATCACAAGCTACTCAAAGGAAGTCCAAGTCAAGTAGGACAAAAGAGAGGTATTAGAGAGCCCTAAAACGTACCCAAGGTAGATCAAACCAACTATAGGGTAGGAGAGGCCTCAAAAATGCCTTAAACATGGTTGGGAAAGTGAAAATGGCATATTTAAGGGTGGAAATTACGGGTGTATTTTTATAAAGGAATAAGAAGGAGGTTGGTGCTCTATAATTGTGAACAGTACTACAAGGTTATATAGATTGTTCAAGTTATCTGTACAAATGACCTAATGGTATGCACAAACCATTTTTTTGTAAGTTTTCGGGTAGAGCTTCCCTTGCATATTGAGCTTATGAATCACTTTGTACCTATTATAAAAGGCATCTATATATGTAAATGAATTAAAAAAAAGTATAATCATTCATCTAGAGAATTAATTTAGAGTCAAAATTAAAATGGTTTTTACATGTGCTAAAGAAATCTCAAAGTTTTGGCAAAATGGAAACATAATCATCTCAAATGTATCCAAATATCCTAAGTGTTTCATCAAGCATCCAAAAAGGGGGGAAAGGCCTTTAAAATCACCCAAACAATTATCCAACAAGTACTAGAAATATCTACAATGTTTAACAAAGCATAGAAAAGAAAATAAATTGTAAAAGCTAATAGGGGGCAATAAATGGCTCAATCTCTAAAAGTAGTTTCCTCCTCCTTCTCCGAGGAGACATGCTCATCGAAATCCTTAGGCACTAGTGGTGCCATCAGTTCAATCTCAGCCTTAGCTACTGCCAAATGTTACTCTAAGTCCTACAGCTCTTGAGTCAAGTGTTGGACTATCTCCTGCAAAGCACATAAGGGTTAGGATGAATAAGGTGCATAAACATGCATACATAGTTTGCTTCTCTATTTGTTTGTTACTAACCTAAACCTCATGAGTCTGTTGTATCATTGTCCTCTTTAAAGCAGCCACTAGGTCGACTAATGCCTCGACTTAAATGTGAGGAATCTACAATAAAAGTACTATTTTTGTTAACATATGACCAAATGTGAATAAAGATATACAAAAGCTTATAGAAAAACAAATATACTCACATGGATGGTCTTAGCTGACTTAAATGTATAAGTCGATCGAGTGACATCTAGGGTCATCATCAACCTAACTAAAGATGTGATACAAGACTCAACCACACTATCGGGAAAGGGGTCGGGCTCCCCTACTACCTTGGCTATAGCCTTTTAACTCTTAGACCATGGGCCCTTTTATGGCCCTATGTAGTGGGTGTTAAATTTGAAGGCCTCTACTTCAACTGAGCCCTCGTGCCTCAAGCTCATAGACACAAGATCATCTCCTCATGCACCTCATACCTTAGTAAAGCATAAAGAGTCACACAGCCACAAGAATCATCTTAGGAAGCACTCTAGCCATCAAAGTTTGGTAGGAAATGCCTCATGTAACTAGCTAGTCCTATGCATGAACCTTAGAGCTTGCTTAAGCTCTTCACCCTTCCTTTCTATGGCCCATAACATGTCTGAGGGAAGATGTTGAGTGTCAAAAACTCACGCTATAAAAAGAACTTATTCCCTAAGGTACCATTCCTAAATAGTGAGACCTACCAATGAATGTCATCCATATAAGTGAATTTCAACCTTAACCACCTCGAACTGCCATGTGTGGGTAGCCCCCCTCTAATCCAGATGCAACTGCAAAAGAATAAGAAACTACAATTCATCTTTGTAAGTGTACAAACAAGATTGGTAAATAATATAAGGAACTAATGATTATTTATTTTTGTAGAAAAATAGGAAATCCTTAGTCCATAGTGATAGTGTTTAAGTGACTACCCCAGACCTCAAGCAATGACTCTTGATGATGAGTAACACTTCACCTCGCGAATCTGGATATTAGTCATCCATATCTGGTAAAGGGTTACCATTAAGCAATCTCAACTCTACCACCTAAGCTTGTTAGGGAACGTAATAATAAGTTACTACATGGCAAAAATGGCAAGTAAGATAGATAAAGTAAGAGAGTTTAAAAGGTTACTTACAATAAGCACATGCTAGGTGCCCTCCATGTATGATAATCCTCTATTGCATCGATGCAAAAAGTGATACATGTAGGTTAGCACTACACACCCTTAGTTAAAGTGGCAGATAAGCCCAAGATCTTCAATTACAGGCAATAAGCAAATCTCCTCCACGTCAGAGGGGTTTGTAAATAATGTACTCAACAGGTTGTATAGTAATAAGTAGTAGGCCATTTGGTCGACAACTTCTAATAGGCTATTGTCTGTGGCAATTGAAACATATCTTTAGGCTAGAATGCTTGAATGTCAAGTTCTCTTTTGTGTATGGAACATGGCAAAAAATGTGGTACATGTAGTCATGCTAAAGTATGGGATGGTGCACACTCTAGTCAATGGAAACGACGAACCTAGAAAAGTTTATCCTAGTTAAGTATGTGAAATCCTTATATGTGATCATCACCTTCTCAATCAACAATAAATGGAATATATAGGTGGTGTCCATCCACTGCTCAGCTAGTGCTTATGTCATAGTCATATCACCTCATGAAAGCCTATATGGCAACATCCTAAGGAATGACATCAGACTAGTCTCCTCTAAGTGACTAATGATGCGAGGAAACAACGTCCTTAACCATGGCCCAGTTGGGCGGACCGCTTCAACTCCCTTGCTAAAGGAGATGTCACTCTGTAATAAATCAGAAAACCAACCTTTAATTTTCATTTAGGAAGAGAGAAATGAAACAATTAAGAAGAAGTATAAGACAATGACAAAATTCACAAGCAAATAGGCAAATCAAAGAATAATGACTTTTTGAGATAGAAAATACAGAGAATAATGTTAATTCGATTAATAAACTCAGAAATGAAGGATCTGTAGTTTCATGAACAAAAAATAATGCTTTATATTTTATTACATGCAAGAACCTCACAAATTTTAATGGAACCAAAAAGTAAGAGATAATAATTTGTGAAATTTTATAGAAAGTTATGAAAATTTGTTCTAAAAAAATTTCACAAAATCTTAAATCTGGCCTAGTAATTATGCACACAAGATTCATAAGGCTCACATAATCTAATTTTAGACTAGCAAAAGACTAATAGAATAATGAACTAGAATATTAAACAAATTACTCTAAAACACAGGTATATATTTTGTTCTCTTATGAGTAGTCTATAAATTAATTTTGATTATTTTCCTCACAAGTTTTTACTAGTCAACACAAGCATGCTAATCGAGACAACTAATTAATTGATAGATAGCAAAACAAAAATTCTTAAAAATTAAAGGTGCTGAAATCAAAAACAAAATAAGGAGGAATAGTAAAGAAAGACCTAGCATGCCCAAAGTTGCTCCAGGAAGGTGGTAGTATAAGTAGTTCACCATGCTGGCATTATGCCACACATCAAAGGCTTTCAACATGATTTTTAGAGTCGCATGTGATAAAGGGCACACTCTAGTAAAACCCCCCAGGCAACCATTTTTGCACGAGTGCTTCATAAACTATCGCATCGCCTATAGAAAAGTCAACAACAACGTCAAACATTGGAGCATCAAAGTCTAAAATCATGTAGAAAATCTAAAAGTAAAGGAAAACCTAGAAAAAATACTAAGTCCAAAGAGTTTTTTAGAGAGAGAAATGGAATAGAGGTGATGAAAAGTACAAATAAATAACTATTGTCTGTACAGATAATTAATACCCTTCCATATGAAAAGTCAGTTGCTCCATTCCTACTTATACATCCTGTCAAGTTGGTTGTACAGAGAAGCCACATATTTGTACAACCCATTAAAAATTAGCAAAATAAGAAAAGAAAATAAGGTAAGCCTCCTAATACGAAGCTACCAAAATACCTTCAACATCATTAGAGCTTAGAAAAGCTAATTTAACCTTCCAATGTGTCTAAAAATTTACTAAAATACCCTTCAATAATAGAATTAACCTTCCTAAAGCAAGAATGCACCTCAAGAACAGTTAGAAGGGCTATAATGATAAGGATTTGTTCCCCAAAGACTAAGAAGGTTGCAAAGACACGAGATGACACTTTTGTTTTCTAAAAGGGTAAGTACTCATTTTCAAGATGCCATAAGGGCAAATGTGAGATAAGATCATCCTAAAGGGAATCCCTGAGCTAGAACCACTAGTTAAAAAGGTCCAGACACTTCTAATAAATTTAAGAACATTAGTATCTATAAGAAGGCTATTACAAACATATAGAACGCATTAATACCTACTAGAGAGCTGTCGAAACAAAACTAGTACTTATTAGAAAGTTGCTAGGGCATCCAAATCTTCTTTGAGAGTTGTTAGAGCCATATGAGAACACCTTGGTATCCACTAGAAAGTTGTCAGAGTAAACTTAGTACCTATTAGTAAGTTGCTAAGACCTTTAGTACCTATTAAAAAACTGCTAGGATACCCAGTTCTGACTTAAGAGCCATTGAGAGCACATAAGACATACAAGTACCAACCTGAAAGCATATAAAACAAGCTTTATTACATGCTCAAGGAGATGTTAAAGAATTGTATGCTCTGATATCCTTCCTAATGTTTATAATTTTGCATTACTTTATTGATCCTTATTCAAATGACCATTTCTCAAATGTCATTTTTCAAGCCCTATAAAGTAGGGGGCAATTTGTAGGCATCAGATTTTGGGCCACAGGATGCAAGCATGATAATGAAAACTAGTGGAGTGATTCCCCAAAATCCAAGGGGAATTATGAGGGGAAGAAGAACAAAAACCTTAGGAAACCTTAAATCAAGCCATAAACTAAGAACATGCCCATGAGGCCTAAAAGCCAAGTTCTACCAACCATGTTTAAATGGTTATACAACCATCTTAGTTAGCTGTAAAACCATATATATGGTTGTACAACCAACTGCCAAACCCTAAATAGTAGAACATTCTAGAATGCCTCCCTAAAAAACTAATTGGTTGTTTAGCCAACCTAAAGGCTTGTACAACTAACATGTTAGTTGTGCATGCTACTTCTAGAATTTTCATGGCCTTTATCTATTTTAGGTCATGAATGAGTTGCAACTAGAGCCATTATTGTTTTAATGCACCCATTTTCCTCTATAAATACCCCTAATAAGAGAGAAAGAGAGAGAGGAGAGACTTATAAAACCCTAGTGTTACTTTACCAAAATTATGACTTAAAAACCCTAAACACACAAAAACAAGCACTCATCTCGCAAAATCAAAATCCAAGGCAAAACAAGGCTTATGTTATTCACTCTTGTGTATTCACATTTCATTTTAGAGGATATTTTAAAAACCTAGTGCCTCTGTTGAACTAGGATAATCAATCCTAGGTTTAAAACCTCTTTTGATCTTGACAAAGTAGATTGATCATCACTAATGTCTCAAATAAGTGTTGTTATTGCAGAATTGAATCAATCCGTCAAAGAGAAACGAAGAAGTTGATGAACTCCAAAGTAGCATAAAAATCGCGACCACAACTTACAAATTCGCGACCGCGATTCATGCTTAGACATGCTGAAAATCTAGCAGGCGAAATCGCAGTGTCATTCTCGGCCGCGATCCCTGAGAAGAGAAAGGTCAAGTTGTCACAGACGAATTCGCGGTAGGAATCTCGGCTGAGT
>CATIWR010086560.1:0-14021 GCA_949677035.1 Omphalea diandra | reverse complement strand
AAATTAAAATTAAATACCCAATCCAATAAATTAAAAATGCAAAAATGCTAAAGCATACCAACACATATGTATACGAATTAATGAGAATCATCAAATGAGTGGGCTTTGTATATGAGACCTATTCCTTTGATGAGTGCGCATAAATTCGTGTTATATGGTCTGTTTCATTAAATTTCTGTAGCTCTCTATCTCATGAACACAACACAGGTTAACACATGATTTTAGATACCATGACTGTTTTGAAAATCTGATATTTGATTTTGATACATTCAAATGTGAACAATAATTTTTTTATTGTGGATTTTGAGTGCGTCTGCAGATTTCTTTCTATTTAAATTTATCAACAGAAATTTCTCAATCATTTAATGAATTAATTGTAATGTATAAATATTGTTAATTAAATAATTTATTCACTTTCATTAAATATATAGAACTGTAGTCATGCCTATATCTATTCATAAATTAATTGATTGACACCTCCCCTTCAAACTATAACTAGATGTCTAAAAACCAACTTCTGAATGGGATCAATTCAAAAAAATAAAAATAAAAATCACATATAAAATGGCTAAGGCACTGCCCGTCCTCTAGCATCTACAAGAGTAATAACTAGAGTAGATCCAATCATTTCGGATTGAGATGTTTTCAAATTATTCGAATTTTTATTAGATTTGGGTAATTATCAAATTTGTATATAAAAAATATTTCATTTTTGAATGAAATTTTAAATTTATCTTTAAAAGTAATATTTTAAATTAGATTATTTATTATTTATTTTAATATATTTATTTATATTTATTTATTATTAATGTAATATTTTTATAATTTATTAAAAATAATAATTTTTAGCGAAATGTATTTTACATTAACAGAACTTTTAATTTAAATTTTAATTTTTGTCTAAATGCTTAATAAATTAACTATAATTTATTTTGAAATGAATGACTATATATAATGAAAATAAATAATTAAATGAAGTCTAAATATAATTCAAATAAAAAATATATTTTTAATTTTTAATTAAATTTTAGATATATTAATAATTTAAATAGAATCATTCAAGTCAATTCACGAGTATGGGAGCAAGATCAGATCAATCGAGTTGATTCGTAAGTCAAATTAGGATAGGATCATATCAAATCTAATCTAAAAATTTTAGATCATTTTAAATTCTTTCTGAATTGGTTTCGATTAATCATTTTATATGAGTATAAATTGAATTTTCAAATTAAGTTAGAAGTTGTCACTCTAATAATAACCACTCTCAAATACGGAGGACAAGAAGTGAAATATGTGTGAAAATTAGCCTATATGAACATGTATTGTATTCATTTAATTTTTCCAACAGAAACATGTATTCACTTAATTAACATCTCAACTCGTATCAAATCTCATAAACATCTATTATCTATGAACAATATCAATCCATAAATTAACTTTTGTAGATTTTAATCCATAATATATATACACAGAGTGATTTATATTTATAAATTTAATACTACTATATAATATGTAATTTCCATTAGTCTTGTAATATAATACTCTAGACTTTTCATTAAAATGTTATTTTCAGTTTAATTAGTCAATTATAAAAACAAATTTGGACAGCAAATATCCTAAGTATTAAAACTGTATCCTACTGTAATATTAGCGAATAATTATTTTATTAAATTTATATATATTCCAGCTCAAATATTAATACTCAAACCCTATAAAATAATATTAAATAAGATTGAGATCCAAAGTTACCCCACTCAAGTACGCATTAACCGTTGCCATCCATAGTCTTCGCAATCAAAAGGCCTCCAACCGATCTCGTTTATCGTGTGATTGGGTCGGGTGCCCATGATAAATTCATGATACTGATTTGAATTAAACGTTAAATAACAATAATAATAAAGAAGGAAGAAGCAGTTGCATCCCGCGAGACAAAAGGTAACTGCCTTTTGGCAGCGTAAAATGGAAGAGCAATAAAGTTACCTCAAGGACAACACACGACATAATGCCAATAATTCTGAACATTAAAAAATAGTGTTCTTTTTTCACAAATATATGAGATTTATATTTTATATTAATGGGGGAATTTTATGTATTTATGTGTAAAGCAATCATTATTTTCTAGTATTATAGGACTATTGAATGATTTTCTCAACATATAAGCAATGTTTTTAAAATCATTAACTGGCTAGTTATCAAAGTAATTAGTTTGATTGGTCTCATTTAATTAATTTGAGGATAATTATAAATATATTATAATTCAAAAAATATTAAAAGGTATAAATATATTTAAAATAAAAATTAATTTAAAAAAGTGATTTAAAATCAATGAATAATTCAGTTTTTGATTTTATGGATAAATTATGATTTATAAATTTAAAATTTTCTTCCTCCCTCTCTTATAATCTCTGTAATTGATCAAAAATAATAATAAACTAAGATTGTGATAGATTAATGTTACCGACACTAAAAGACATATTTGGTATATTAAAAAATACAGTTCTAAATTTATTTTCATATTTAGTATTTAATTTATTTTAAAATTTTAAAAATAAGATTCTAAAAGAATTATGACAGTCTACTGTTCTTGAAATTTTATTGTCTAAATTGATTTATTTGTTTATAAAATTTAATATTATTATAAATAGGGCTAATATAAACATTTATTAATATTTAAATTATATTTTTTGTATTTAAAATATATCACATAAAAATATTAATCGTAAAATATCAATCTTAAAAATTAGATTTCATTTCTCAAATTTTAATATAACTAAACATATCATAAAAAAATATTTATAAGAAATTTTATAATTGTGAAATCTTCATCTTATTATGTGTCCTATTTTTTACATTTAATTATATTGGTGTTAGAGTTTTAATGATGACTTCTTCTAATTCCATTCAATAGTATTTTGAAAATCATATTAAATTGATCGAACATACTAATAAAATAAAAATTTTAATCAATGACCAGTTTGGTTGATTATAAATCAATTTTTAATATTGTTTTTAAATTATTATATATATTTCTATTTTTTAAAAGTTATTTTAATACTTTTTTGAATTTGATTATTATTATTATTAAATTAATTGAATCAGTATGATTAATCGAACTAATCAAATAAAAACCAATCATTTAACCAATTCATTAACCAATCTGATTTTAGAAATACCATCGTCCAAATTTAACATGAGACTTACTGATTTTCATATGCTATAACTAGTTTATGATAAAACTTTCCAGAGGTTTTTCCTGTTATGGTAAAACTTTGCAGAGGTTTGTTCTATATATTATTATTGTTGCAATGAAATTTATATGTTTAGAATTCGTAGACTTTAAATCGGTATAGTATGCATAATTTGGACAATTATAGAGAGAGTTATAAGGATTTGAAGTTGATTTCTTGAACTTATAGTTTTTTTCTGCAATCCCAAATTCAATATAACTGATGTAGAACACATGGATGGAGGCCTTATATTTAAAAAATAATTAAACCATCGAACTTGATACAATTATTGATATTTTTTAAATCACCCTTAATCACATGTTATTCTCAATAACAATAATTTGTATAAAAATAATGTATTGGATTTTGATTAAGCAATCAAAGGTCAAAATGTTACAACTAAACAAAATAATGAAAATATAATATTTAAAATTATTGTAATAGTTTAATAGTTAATTTAGTTTTCTTTAAAAAAAAAATTTAAAATACTTGAAATTTTATAAAAGTAAATTCTCAATGCTCTATAAAACAACTGATCTCAGTTCCGTCTCTCAGTCCTCCTATCAAGTTTACGCTCTGTTTGCTCGAGCCATGGGCTTGCCCAGAAAGCCATAAAAGGGTGGGTTCGAGGACTTGGTATTTTTACTACTGAGCAAAATAGGCCAGGCCAACTCCAACAAATGAAATGCCGCATCATCGACGATTGGTGAAAGATCTCTAGCTGCACTAACGAGGAGGGTTCAGCTACCCTAAAATGTTTTGAAAATCATTTCAGATTGATTCAGTAAGTAAGTTAGACAGGTAAAATTAAAAATTGAACTAATAATCAATTCGATTCAATTCAGATTAGTTTTTAGTATTATTTTTTTATTTTTAATTATTATAAAAATATTTATATTTTTAATATTTTTTATTTTTTAAAGTTATTGTAATAATATTTTAAATTTTATTTATTATTAATTTAATTAAACTAAACTGGTCAAACTAGTTAGATCAATCAAATCAAAAATAGATCAATTGGCTGATTGGCAAATCAGTCCAATTTCAAAAATATTACTACACTAGGCTAAAGAAAATCAAATATTAATTGAATTAGCTCAACATGGTTTGACCTAATAAGGTCATTTCCATAATCCTATAAAAACAAATAAGAGTTATAACCACTTCGCATAAATAATTATGTTTCACAACTAATTTCCATTTACGTTTTGCTTATGAATCTTATACCAATTTAAGCATCTAAATGACAACTTCAAAATATCCTGAATTGCTCTTTAACCTTATTGTAAAATTTTGTTAATAGATGATAAATAAACTAAAACTAAAACTACTTCTATTTTTGGCTATATAAAAAATCAGAAGATAAAAATTTATAAAACTCAATGATATAGTTTTTATTATTATTATTATTATTAATGATACAGTCTTTTAAGTTTCAGAAAGAATGACAAAATGCATATTAAACTAGGTTTAAAAAAATTATTCTAACAATTACTAAAATTAAACTAGTAAATGAACAAAAAAAAAGGTCAGATTTTAAATGCAAAATTATTTTTAATAAGGAGGTCAACTATTCAAATTAGTGAGTTGTGAATATGAGATATTATTTCTAATAGCACGTGGTATATTGATGTTGAAAAAAAGCAAAATATAAAAAAATATTTTATGATTTAGACTATGAGATTTAGTTTATATAATACATAAATAACAATAGCATATAACATCTTATATCAGTTAGTAGAACTCATATTAACATGTCAATTGACATATCATTGCTTAAAAAATATGAAAAAATACTATGTTGTTTATTATTTTTTTATTTAGATCGTGAGAATTTAATTTGTATCAATGTAGTACCATATGTTATTTATTGTTGGTTAGATGAGAGATAAATTATCTAAGATAATGTTTGATAATATGATTCAACACTTAATTTTAAATTTATTAGATAATCTTATTTATTCATTACTGAAAAATTTTAGTTCGGTTAAAATTGTTTTAAAATAATAAGCAAAAATTTTTAACTTAAAATTATCAATTAACAGGTTTAATTAATATATACTAAAATATTTTTATTATTATAAACTATATACCCTTTATAACTCAATAAATTCTCCTTTCAAAACAAACTCCATTTAATATCTATTCAATAATTATATTATTGAATAGATTAATTAGATTCAGCTCTTAATTTTTTATTCATATAAAAAAACTATGCAATTAAAAATATTTGACATTTTAAATCATTAAGTACTTAAAATTTAGTTCTTAAATTTTTAATACTTAATTTTTAATTTTACCAAATAACACCTAACATAATTTAGAATACTAATGTAGTAATAAGGTATGATTTTTTATAAATTATATTTTTATAAAAAAATAAACTTATATTTTAAAATAGAGTGTGATCTATAATTTCAAAAATTTGAAAATAATAAAAAAGAACTATCAAAATTACACATAAAATTAAAATAGTTTGAAATTTAAATTTTGATATTTTTTGAAAAATTTGAATTCTTTTATTTTTTATTGAAAATATCAATATATTGATATGATATTATTGATTAATTTTGACATGAATTTTATTTGGTTACATTCTTTAAATAAAATAGTTTAATAATGATGATGAGGTATAATATTATATTATTTGATTTTTAGGTTATTAGAGGTAATTTGATTAATTGTTTTGATTTATAATTTTTTTTATTTTTTGAGAGATTAAAATATATTTTTAATGTGTATAAAAATATAATTAAAAAATTATATCATCAAATTAATATGTTAGGTGTTATTTGATTTAATACTTATTTGATTAACTATGTATAATACATTACACTATATTGACACAAATTAAAATATTAGAACCAAAATAAAAAATATTAAATCATAAATTTTTTCATATTTTATTTTTCTAAATATATGGCATATTACCTAATATGTCAAAATGAATTCCATTAGCTAACATATTACATTACATCACAATGTCATGCCAACATTTTAAATGACATTATATGTTTTGTCACTTATTATAATAATAGTGTATATCACATGGTATAATCTTCACATCATACTATATCATAATGTCACATCAATATTTTAGATTATGTTATATATTTTGTCACTTATCAAATAATATCATTTTCATATAAATTAAATCTTAATATTTAAATAAAAAATTATTAAATCACATAATATTTTCAAATAAACATTAAGGAAACAATTGTTCGCACTAAGCAAAACATGGCTTCATTGATTACAATAATAATTTTTGTTTGCTAATAAAAATTAATTCTTTAAAATGAAATGAAAAAAAAAAAGTATTGTGTTAATGGATGACAAAATCTGTGTTCTATAATTTTTCCCTTTATTTTTGATTTAGTGATATTTGCTCTATTATAATTAACAACTTTATTTTATTAAATAAAATTTTATTGGTCCAACTAATGATAATAAGTTAGGTCCATGTAGAGATTAAAAACTTCTCATCGTCATGGGACCATTACTACGTCAGTATCAGGACAGGTGAGTTAGCTTATTGGGACACCTAACTTATTGGGCCACCATCACCTCGTTATCCACAGGGACCACTCTTCTGCGTTGATAGACCAATGAAGGGGGACGGTCGAATTGTGTAAGGGTCGCCATCTCAGCCATAAAGCTACAGTTGGAAGAATCTCATTCGCCAGATTTTTTAGGGTTTCGTGTTCCAAATGTTGTGGTCCATGAAACAAGGGAGAGACACGTGTCTCTCGTAAACAATATATGTTGCTGTCCGATCCCGCAAGTGGCCAAGGAGAAGGCAGTGCGAAACTGGACCAGGCAAACCCTACGTTATTATTGGAGATAAATGGGAAAATATTGCAATTGTTTTAATGGAACCAATTTTTTAAAATTGGAACCGTCCATGAACCGATCAACCCATCCGCCTATTTGATATAAATTTTTAAAAAATTATTAAAATAATTTAAAAACTTAAAAAAATAATTATAGTTATAATAATTAAAAATAAAAAATAATACTAAAAAGTAGTACGAGTCCAACCGAATTGGTCATTAATTTAATTTTTTATTTCACTAGAACTACTGATTTCAAAATATTGAATGAAACTAATGATGATGTTATTGATGTTAATGTTAGGTATTGTTTTTGCTTTGAAACAATGTCATCATCCTTGCTTGCTCTCAAAATATTCTTATTTATTGTGTAATTTTTATTTATTGTCAATAAAAATAATAAATATAATTTTTTTTCATATTAAAATTATTTGAAAAGAAATTGGAAACTATCATATCCAATATATTTTTCATATTAGAATTTCATATTTAAAAATTATGCATGTAAATATTTTTTTCACAAATTGGAGTGTCCCTTCATCATTATGGCATTAAAATAGACTTTGCACATACGACATTCATGTATGAAAGTCATATTAATGTGACTGAAAATGAGTGTATGCTGATGCTTCTGAGTTAGGAGATATCTATTATCTCTTTTAATTGAAAGCAACTTACATTAATTGAGATGGAGGAGTGACTTTTTTTTTTTTTTTTTTTTCATATTAGTTCATAGCATTAAAATAAGAATTTAGCAATTATTTCAAAATATTTATACGCAGAATGGAAATTATTTTTAAAGTAAATTAAAATTATAAATTTAAACTGCTGTCAAAATTTAAATCTAAAAGAGTACTATATTATTATTATTTTTTTCTAGTTTAATATTGTGTTAATATATTAATATGGTAATACAACTATTCTTAATATTGTATTTACAAATTTGATTTATTTATTTTAAATAAGAGAACTTTATTTATATTTTAATTAATTTGATTTTAATTGGATTTATTATCATCGTTCTATTAGCATGATAAAATTATATTATAATCTATTTTGATCATTAATATAAACTAATTTGACCAATAAATTTTATTCAATAAATTATATTATTTGAAAAAAAATTAGATTATAATATTCTTAAAAAATTAGTAAAACCAATATGCAACTAAAAAATTGTTAAATTATGATTTTTTTCTATTTTATTTTTATTTCATATTATTTTATATTTTTTGCTACATTTTTAGCTATTTTTACCAAACACTCAATTAACTAAATTATCAGCAACTAAATTTACAACTTCTAAATCATAATACAATATGATTATCAACTAGTAAATTACCTACTAATAACTAAAATATCAACTAATTTTCTCGCTACATGGAACATTTAAATACCACTAATTAAAAGGGACTATTAGTTAAAAAAAGCTTATTAAATTAAAAAATATACTGTACGACAAAACTATTAATGATAAGCAAGATAAGCGCAAAACATGTCCATCAATAGACAAATCTTCTCCTTAATCACCCAATAATAAGAGTAATTAACCTCCCTAATCTAACACGTGTCCTCGAATCTCACGCTCCGATTACCCACCAAAAGTCCACCCTATAGAAAAACCTCGACTTGACTACTCTCCTCCATTGCTTCAACTCAACCTTTATTTTTAAAACTCCATTAAAGCACCAAACCCAACACTCAAAACTTCAAACTATTCCTGTTCTCATCTGGGCTGTCTTTTTCTCCCCTAATAATGTCGTAAAGTTGCTTCTTTTGGGCACAAAAATGGCATTTCAAGATCATATTTCACACGAAATGGCTGCTTTCCAATCTCCAATATCCGCCTCCGCATCTACCGGCCCGGCGTGGCTCAGCAACGCGGTGCTCCGGCGAAGCGATGACGTTTTGGGTAGGAGCAGAAGCAAGAAAACGGACCATAACGATGGTAATAATATCAACGGTGGAGATGAAGAGGTGATGGATGGTGTCGGTGGGGAGAATTGGGAGAGGGCGAAATGGAAGGCTGAGATATTAGGCCATCCATTATATGAACGGTTGTTAGCGGCGCATGTGGCTTGCTTGAGGATAGCAACGCCGGTGGACCAGCTGGCTCGGATCGACACCCAGCTGGCCCAGTCGCAGGAAGTGGTGGCTAAGTACTCTGTACTTGGAAATGGTCATGTTGTGAATGAGAACGAGCTTGATCAGTTCATGGTTAGTGACTGTGACTTTATTACTGGCCCTTCTATTTTATGTCCTTTTTTGTCCTCTCATGTGTTTTTGTTGTGGTTTCTGACAATTTTAAATGACTGCAAGTTTCTTTCTTTTCTTTTTTTTTTTTTCATTAGTATTATTGTTGATTGATTAGTCATTTGCCCTTTCTGAGTTTATTATATATATATATATATATATATATATATATATATATATATATATATATATATATGTATATATATATATATTAGCTTTGATAAATTTCAGGTATTGGGAATTAATTTTGTTTGTGATTTTGGGCTTTAGGTAACTGAGAATGGAATTAGGAATTTGGTTATTATGGATTTGGACAAGTAGAGGCTACGGTGTAGTTTTCTTTGTTTTCTTTTCTTTTTTAATCCTTCCCTTCTTTTCAGTCAACTTTTTGTGTATTGATAGTACTTGTGAAATTTCTAAGTTTGAAATGAAAGGGAAACCTTCCTCTGCCTTCGCTTTTTTCTTGTGCACTATTTTGTCCATTTCTGGAGGTGAGTTAAGAGGAAACCCTTTTGGTTGTCCGTGCTTCGATAGTTTATGTGAAAAAGATAATAGCTTCTGAGTGCATAATGGTACTTGAGATGTGAATCAGAATGTCCTGGTTGTGGCATCAGTGGAGGAATCAATAGTACTGTTTTATGTCACAAAAATAGTTGAACTTTTGGGCTGCTTTGGAGAATCTCTTTGCTGATAATATTGTTTGGTTTTTTCCCTCTCCACTTGTTACATGGATCAGTCCTTGGTATGTTGTTGAATTTGTACCGGAATGAAAAACAAACATGAAGTTTCTCGCAAAGAATCTTTAGTCTTATGGAGCTTCAAACAGCTCATATTTAATTTCTGTCCAAAAAAAAAAAGCTCATATTTAATTTCCTCACTCATGCCTATGTGGTGCTTAATGTTTTCCCTTTAGTTTGTGAATTCCACTGAATATACTTGAATTGTCTCCTTAAGTAATTAGAACTTAGTCATCTTTTTCTATAACCAATGCTAATAGGATTAAGTGTTTTACTGACAATTGCTTGGGACTTCCTCTGGCTACTAGTGGAGATTAGAGTCAAGTATAAGATACTGATAGGCATAAGTTACCTACTTCAGAACCTGCAGCATTTTGTCTACTTTTTTTTTTTTTTTTTTTGCTATTTATATTTAAAGAACGTCAGATATTCTTAATGAGTTGATATATATATATATATATAAGATAAAATTACTGATGAAAAACCATAATGCCAACCAACTATACATGATTAAGATGCAATTATATATTATACAAATAATTCCCTTTTTGAATAATGGGTACTTCCCAGAATAACCAGGTTTTGGGATTGGTTTGGTATTGATTCCTCCTCACTCCTTTGTAGGACAAGTCATTAAAGTGGGTATTCGGAGGGTGAATTTCTGTTAATTAATTTGAGAATAGAATCTGTCTCCTAAAATGCTATCCTTCAATGAAGTTTTGCCATGATGTTCCTTCCCATGAGTGTTCCTACAGTATAAAAGGTGACTTGATACTTCATCATTTACCAATGCCATGTGAGCATCATATTAATGGCTAATAAATTCAAAAGAACAAAAGGTTTAGAGTTGTTGTCATGTGTCACCGTTAAATGGGGCCTTTCATTGCGCATGAAGATGGAAGATAATGAAGCATCTTGCTATCCTTGTTAAATGCTAGCACAAGTACTCATTTACCTTAAGACACGTCACAGGCCGGCTAATAAGGATTTGTGCTCTGGAACAAGGGGTTGCCAGTAACCATCTAAACACAGTTTTTTCCCTGGAGAAAATAGAAGAAAAGATTTAAAAAAAAAAAAAACTCCTTAAGGCATTGTTCTTCCTTTTTATTTTATTTATTTGTTTCCTCCAAGGTTTTCACATGTAGAAGACTTAAAATTGCATTCTAAGTGATTTTTTTGTTTCTAAATTAGGTGTAACAAGAACTAAACTTCATTGTAAAGTTTAATGCTAAGTGTGGGTTATTTTTTTTGTGTTGTATTTGGTTTAATTCTAACTTAAAATTCATTTCATTTACAAATAAATTTCTTATAGAATTTTATAGAGTTCATTTCCAAATTTGACATACTAAAAAATAAAAGTATAATTCATTTTAAATGAAATAAATTTTGTATTTAGTTTAAGTGTAGAATTCAACAAAATATTTTATTTTACAAGAATTCCCTTGTGTTATTTTTTTTAAAATTTTCATAAATGTGTAAAACATAAAAAAAAAAAAGAAAAGAGAAAGAGATAGAGTAAAGAGAGAACAAAGAAAGAGGAGAGATAAATAAAAAAGAAAAAGAAAAGTTTTAAAAAAAAGTATTTTAACTAAAGGTATTTTTGTCATAATGAAAAAACTTTATAATTTTAGAATTCATTTCCAAATTCTATCGAATTTGATTTAGTTATAACAAATTCTAAGGATTTAATAAGATAGAATTCCAAATGAATTTTCATTTACACCAAACACATAAAATATGAATTTGTAAATGAATTCCATAAAAATTATAGAATTCATTTATACCAAACACAATGTTAATGTTAGGTAGCAATAAAAATATGGTGTATGGTGTAACCTTATTTCCTGCTTTGTAATGAAGTTACGAGTGGATGGAGCATCAGAATGATGAAACATATTTAATCTGGAGCCCCTATTTTCCTTTCTCTAATAAAACTTTTGATAGCAGAGAGATTCCTTCTTCATTTGTAGTCATGGGATCAAGCCATAAGTGTAGCAATAAGTCATGTTGGGATGGGCTCAGTTGTCCCTGGAACAAGGCACTACAGAAGATGATCTTAGCCAATTTCAGTCTAGACCTTAGCTTGATTTTTCTTACTTGAGGAGGATAAGTGCTGATTATGGCAGTGGTCTGATGATAATTATACGTAATGGTGAACATGCAAATCAAATATTTATTTGAAGTTTAGCATTTATTTATGATAAAATTATTTTTCTTTTGTCAAATAAGTTTATTCAAAACTGTAGCTCATCATCCTTGAGAAATTAGCAGTACCATTATGTGTCACATGAACACTCATTGTTAGATGTTCATATTTGCCAGACCAAATAATTTCTGTATAAGTAACCCTTATTTCAATTCATCATAAATTGTTGGGGTTGTATGGTGGGGTGAATTTTGACTGAGATCATTCTTGCACCACACCTAGCATTTGTTTCATAAATTGAGCAAGTAGCATCAATTTTGTTTGGACGTGATGCATGGTATTTGTATGGATAATTTTTACTGTATGGATTTGTCTTAAATCGATGATGATATAAGTTTTATAAAGGTACTATTTTCATGATGTAATCAATTCTGTCCTTTTCCATTTTCTTCTAACTCAAATGATTGCGTTATCATTTTGTTCTATTTATCTGAATCTCCTTTTTTGCCCCCTTACACTTTTTTCTTTTGTTTCTTTTAATGTAGACACATTATGTTTTATTACTCTGTTCTTTTAAAGACCAATTGCAACAACATGTCCGCGTTCATGCCATGGAGGCTGTAATGGCTTGCTGGGAGCTTGAGCAAGCTCTGCAAAGTTTGACAGGTGATATCTGATAGCATATGGAGATGAAGAGAAATAAATTTTATTTCTTTGGGTGTTCAAGCAACATGCTGCTTCTTTTACTATTTTATGTGCATTTTCCAGTTTGCATGAGTACTCAGAGTATCAAAATGGTTTTTCTGCCTCTATCTATTTCACTGCTGGTTTTAATCCTAGTTGTTTAGCCTTTTCCTTTTCTGTAAGTTTTAGATGCTTGCATGTGTATCCAAAAATATTCCACAACCCATCTGGCATTGGATTTAAACAAAATTTATTGTTTGTTTTCAATATCAATATTCAAGGTTATTGTCTTATTGAAACATGCAAATAAACTGATATATTCTATTACTGCAACTGCAATATCACTGGCCTTTTTGACCTTTTGGACCAAAATCCAGTGTTTCAATGGAGAATGAATCTATTCTATTAAATTGAGTTTTAAGATAATTTTTTTTCTTCAATACTTGCAATCTTGCATGGCGACTTGTGGATTTAGCCTAGAATGAAACTATTTGATGTGCTTATATAAGAGCATATTCCATCATTCCCCCTCATTTCATAAAAGGCCACATCTTTGTTTCATGGAACTTTGAGCATCATTTCCACAGAGACAGGTAATGTCTTTATCGAGGTGTGCAGTGTTATCCTTGTGAATTGTGGTTGCGATGTGTTTACCGGCAGACTATGTTGCCAACCTATATCAAATTGCTGCTTAATAAACAAAATTATCTGGATTGAAGCAGCATATTCTTATTCATGGAAATCTTGAAACAATTTCTTGTTACCCTCAAGTCTTTCGTGTCATTGATGTCCTTTTGTATAAATAACTTTTGGAGTTGTCATGAGCTTGCTTGGGGCAAATATCTAATTTTTACTGCTCTTATACAAACCATGTATGTAATCTGGTTGGAAACATTGGAAACCTCTGTCGACCATCTGTGCATCTTGATTCAGTAGGATCTTTTTTTTTTTTTAAAAACTTTAAATTTTTATGTACACTGACCTTGCGATTTTCATCAACTGTATAGGTTATGTAATTCTTAGGTCTTCTAATCAGTCTAAAAGTAATTTGTCTTCTATAAATCTTGCTCTGCTACTGTGGAGTATACTTCCTATTGACTCTCTTTTTGTTTCATCATCATCATCGTCTCTGGGTAAAATT
>CATIWR010086555.1:0-10600 GCA_949677035.1 Omphalea diandra | reverse complement strand
AATTAATAATGGCAATGTCTAATCTAATATATCATTAGAAGAGTAACAATTTCATGACTTTCATTAAGGAGATCAAGTGTCGTAGGGTGTTTAACATAAATTATAAGATTTTCTTGTTTAACATAATTTATAAGATTTTCTTTCTCATTGCTTTTGTCCTTTTGCCATTATTAATTATATTAGTTTATTTTCATTGCATTAGTAGTTTTAGTCAAGATCTTAAATTTTTGTCTTCTAGATAAAAAAAACAAAATCATCACATTTTAATACTTATTGCCTTTATCTATGTGGAACGATACTCGCATTCACTTGTGCACTATTATTACTTGACTGATCCGTTATATTTGTGGCTATTGGGAAGTTAAGCACTTGTCAAATGGAGGCTTAAAGAGAAAAAAAAAAAAAAAAAAAAACTAAGATAGCACAAGTCTATCCTTAGGGATTCAAAACCCACACATGAAGCTTGTTATTGTAGTATAAGTTGCCTATGCCATTGAAGCAGAGATTACAAGTAGGTGTATAGTGAATAGATGGAGTGTTGTGAGGATTGGTCTATGTTGAGGTAATAGTAGGTGGAGGTGAAAGTTAGATTGAGTAAAGGAGAAGAATTATTGGTCTTTGACTACAACTTTTTGTGGTCTATAATATGGATTTTGTGAACTTGTCTTAAGAAGCTGATGAATTTCTTGTTTATGAATTTATGGTGAAAGCTACTTTCCCTATATAGCTTTTAGTAAGGTTATTATCTCTGGAAAGTCATAAATTTCTAACTATTAAAGAGAGAGAGAAGACAGGTTACATGGGTTTTTATTAGATATTATTTAAGATAATTTTATAATGAAAAATAGACAAAAATAGTTTTATCATTGCATGCAGCTCATACCTTTATTAATTTTAATTTGTCCTTAAATATGCTTAAAATAAGAGTTATTTATTAATTAGATCTAATAATTAATTTTATCTTTAATTAAACTTTTTTCAATAGTTTAAGAATGGATTTAGTCTTTATATCTATGAGAAAGTATATTTAAAAGAACAAGTGAACTCTCTATCATAATCATAGTTGGTGATATGGACATAAAACAACATTCTGTTTAAGTACAAGAAAAAAGAAATATAGAAATTTCAAATTTTATAAGGATTCTTGAAATTTTATTGGTCTAACTTTGAAATGATTACATTCATGAACTTCTCTTATTAAACTCTATCCCCTTCTTGAAATGGGGGGAAAAATACAAATTCTGATGAATAAATGGGACATGAAAGGGTTGGAGATAATCTATAGGGATTTGTTCGTAGGATAATAATATCTAGCTAGCTCGGATAACTATACGTTCACTTGTACTGTTGTATCGTATGTTTCTCCAGCTTTCCAGTCTTCGACTATGTTGTTGATGGGAACAACCCATGTCTTTACTCCATCCTCATCACTGAATAGCATCCTCAATGACAAAGGTCTACTAAAGGGAGATATAGTTGTCCATACTGCTCCATAACTGCGAACCAAAAGCTTCCACACAAAATTTTGAGTCTGCATTTGATAATGATTATTTTTATTAACAACAGTTTTCTATGATTTATGTTAAAATTTTTTATGTGGACTACTATTAATTATTAGTTTGTTTTAATTTTTTTATAAAACAGACTGAATAATGTAGTTTATTAATTAGTGAGTAAGCTCAATTAAATTGTGATCAAATGAGTTATGGGCTTATGAAATCTTTAGTGGGCTGATATGAAAGACGATCATGTATAAGCTTAATTTAACATATACCTGTGATTGGTGGACTTGTTAAATTCATTATAAATAGGCTAAGTCCTCATCTTCTGTCTTCTAACCCTAACCCTAACTGTTATACCATTGGTAACTGTCTTGAGAGAAAGTCAATGAGAGGAAAACTTAGCTCTCGTTTTCCATTCTTCTGATCTATTTCTTGATGTTTAATTTCAGTTATTGTAATTATGACTCAAAACAATTTTAGATTTAATGCGCAAACATGTATGAAATTCATTTTCGTTTAACTATTGATTAGTTCTAAATTTATGTACTGAATCCTAAATAAATTCTTATAATTTAAACAACATTTACTCTATTAAAATATGTTGGTTCAATTTGGTCAAATTTATCCAGTTGTTTTATATAGTAACCTGGGAAGCAAATGCTAGTTCTGCTCCACTTCTGCCATTCATTTTCTTTTATTTGGCTATTTCTATTTGTCAACTATGTCTAACCAAATTTAACATGCATGTTAACACATATAGCTAGAGTTGAGTACAAATGTTAATGATTTTAAAAAATGAAAAATTACAAAACTGAAATAATCAAATATTTTTATAAACAAATAGAATCTCATTGAAATAATTTATTATTATGATAATATCATTTTTCTTAGCAATAATTGAAATCGAAACCAAACTAGTAGTAAACTATCTTACACTGAATTGGAAACCCAATTGAGAAATGATTTTAGATATATTTTCATATATGTTTATTGTACATCATTTAAATAGATCATATAATATTTAAAATCTACAAGTCAAATGTTATATATAGATTATATATTTATATAATTTATAAAAATATATTTATATTATTAGATTATACTTATGTAGTATGCAGTTATAGTAATTATGCACTGAGTGTATATTCTATTATATATTAAAAATATTATACATAGATCCAATTGTATAACTTATTTAAATCATTTCAGTTTAATTTATTACATATAGTATTGATGATCTTCTAATGAAAAGTTTATAGATTACATAATATGTAACACATACTTATAGTATTTTTATAAGGTCTATATATAATTATAATGCTATATATTTGGGTTTTATTTTTTTATTTGTCTCAATATGTTACTTTAAAGATCAAATTCAATGTTATTAAATATTATTTTTCATTAAGTCAGATTTTAAAAATTTTTCTTTTATTTAGAAAACTTTTTATTTAATTTAAAAAATCAAATATCAAATTAAATTAGATTGGTTTAATCCAGATTAAGAAAAATCTTAACCAAATTAAATTCTTGTCTAATTTGGTCCTGTTCTATATATTTATTTGATATTGTTCTTATATGAAAAAACAATGGCTATTGGTTTAAAAAAAATCCAAATTTTTATGAGATTTGATTATTATGTTTAACTTTTTAAATTTTGGTCAATTTAATTAAATTTACAAATTTTTTTGTAATTGTGTCCAATTCGTAAATTGTTCAAAATTAAATGACATATCATATGATGATAATGACATGTGTTATATGACGATAATAACACATCATCCAATTTTGACTAACCTTATAAATTAGATACAATTGATAAAAAGTTTGTAAGTTTGACTAAATTAACTAAAATTTAAAGAAATGAACATAATAGTCAAAATTTGAAAAAATTTGAATTTTTTAGGCCAATAGGCCAATAACAATTTATATATCGAAGTTTTATGTGCTTAATTCTACTACCGTGTGAACTAAAAATGTTTTTTTTTTTTTTTTTTTTCTTTCCTCGATGTAGATCATTAAGTTTGAGTCTAACCCTCTCAATCTTAATAGAGTAGAGTCAAGTCACGTCTAACCCTATCAAACTTAAGCTCCATTGTAAAAATAAAAAATAGAGCCTCAGCTTAATAAGAGTCCTGGTATCTCACCGTCTGTATGCAATATCAACAATTCCAAGGGATAATAGTGATGCAGCTGCATCTGTGGTTTGAGCCATCCGACTGAACGCTCGTCTGCTGAGAATAAAGTCAGTGTTACCACTTTAGCCCTTGGTCGGTTATAACAACAGTTACTCCTTTGTCTGTGCAGTAGTTACTGTTGGTCACCTCACCTGGTGCAGAAAATTTTATTATAGCAACTAGTATGAAGTGAATATTGTTGAACAGCTAAAATCAATATGGGCATTTTGCACTTCAACCCAAAATTGTTACTCTTTTAATTGATATCTGATAGCAAGCACCGCATCCAACACCATCACGATAGAGGTTAGATGCGGCAGATGCATCCCACCAAACACGGATAAAACTTTGCATTTCAAAAGGTTTAAAGGACAATTATATGCTGCCTTTCATGGTGATGCAGAAATACTTTTGGATGGTTTGTCGGTACTTTGATCTTAAGAAAATACAAGTTTGAACCAAAAGCAGAACACCATAATTATATGGTCTATCTACTTGGCCTTTCTTGTTTCATGGACCAGTAGAAGAACATGTTGTCTAAATGCGTTTAGAGGACGAATGTACTTCATTCGAACCCTCTCTTTATGCTTGTGGAACACATTCATACTCAAAGCAGGGAGAGCTCGTGGAAAATAAGAAACTGATAAAACTATCTCCAAAGGCTATTCTGCCATATGCTGCTGACATCAAATGATATGCTGCTGCGTGGAAGTGGATTGATGCCCAAAACAAAAAGAAAATTTAAGGGAGGAAAATTGACTAGAATACCATTGCATTCTATCCCAATTCCCCCTGGAGAGTTTGGTTCAGAATCTTATCTAGAAGATGGGTGCTTAGAAGTTGGAGAATTTGGCCAGTCTTATTCACGTTTACTTGTAGCAAATCAATACATATTGCTCATGTATTTGACAATAACACGAGTCTTATTCGGTATCTTCATCTTGCCAGCACAAATCATTAACTTTTCAGTGGGATAAGTTAAGATAAAATTTTGAATTATGAAAAATAGATTTGCTAGAAGAGACAATATCCCTACAAAATTCCTGGATTGGTGCTGCTAGATGTCCTTTAATTCACCCCATTGTGTTTGCATCAGCTTTAAAATTTTAGCCAAAGACGGCAACGTTCTTTTTTTAACTCTTTAGAATTATGGTAGTCCAATGAGGTTAAGTAGCTGACATCAGCTGATTATCTCTTGTATTTTAATGATATTATAAAAATTCAGTTGAATATGTGAAACAACAAAATGTTGAATTCTTTTGAGATGTTGATTAAATTAGTATTTAATAGCAATTTAATATTAAATATTTGATAAATTATCTACAGCAGCTATTGCTAATTTATAAAATAACTAATACGAGTGTATTATTATTATTTTATACACTGAAATAAATAAATAAAAATAATATAATATAATAATATATTTTCACATTAACTGAAAGTATAATTTCAAAATCTAAAATGTTGCAATTATTAATTTGTATTTATCAATCTTAATAATTTTTCTTGTTAACATTAATTAATATATATGTCAATAAATTTTTAATAATTAAATATCCCACATATAATTCTCTATATAAAATTTATATATAATATTTTAAAATAAATTATTTTTATATAAATAATTAAGATAATATAATTCGTATTTGATAGTTAAATAGTAAAACTTCAAGAATAATAATGAAATCCAAATAATTTTGACTTTTTAGCTATTATTATAAGATTGAGAAAAATTTTGAATAAAAATTCATAAAAACTATAGCTGACTAGAATTTTACCAATTATTAACAGTTATTTTGTATGATTTACTAAACAAATATTTATTTACAGATATTTTTATCAGCTACATCTATAAGTAATATTAAACACTTCCTAAATAAGCTACAAACGTCTGGTATACATAGATTTAAATTGTAGCTATGGTAATGTAATCAACTTATCTCGAATGGTAAATCGCTATGCAGTTTTTATGCAAAAAATATAAAATATTATAAAGTAAGAATTATTTTCATAATTCATTAAAATTATGACTTACAACTAATTAATAAGTATAAAATTATATAAAATAAAGACATAACATCTATAATTTTTAATAATTAGTTTATAATATAAATATATTTTTTTAACAATAGTTTATAATCTGAATATGTACTTTCACAATATTTCGTAATCTAATTAAGATAAATTTATGTTTTCTAATCCTTAATCAAACCAATTACCAAATTAAAATTCAAAATTTAACAATATTTTATAATCTAAAAGCTAGTGCTATATCAAAAATAATTAGATTATATATCAACATGCCAAGAAATCTTTCCTCAAATAATTATACTTTTTAAAATTTTTTTGAATTTTATTAGCTAATTTATGAAGAAATTTTGAAGAGTAAGCTGTTGGATTTAGTGTGGTATAAATAAAAAGGAAATAAAAGAAAAAATGAGAAAGAAACATAAAACTCAAATGAAAAATAGACAAATGAAGGATGCATTATTCCTTTATTTTGGTGCAGGGTCAGTTTTTCAGCATTATTACATTGTGTAGCATGTGAATATTGCAAAAAAAAGAAAAAGAAAAAGATTATTGAACCAATAACGTAACATTAAAAAATAACAGTCATAATGGTTGTTATCGTTACATCATGACCATTATTGTTATTACACTTTATAAAAAAATTATGACCGTCAAATGATAGTTATAACAATATCCATTATATATCGGCAGTTACATTACATAATCTTACTTAATTCATGTTGGTAATAGATGTCATATTTGTGAAACTATTTCAACCTTAAGCACCAATAGAGATCAACTTGTATCGTTGTCATAATTTTTTTTTTTTTTTTTGTGGTTTAAAAATTTTATTTGCAAATAACCATGATTATGGACTAAAAAGGTGGCCAAATTTAAAGTGTATTTCAAGGAACAAGTGGGCTAGCTCCTTTTATTAAATCTATTTTGTGATGTTAACCGGCATGAACATATTCTGTTTAAAATATAGGGAAAATAAAAAAAATGATGCTTGGAAATATTTTTTTAGGATATTTGGAGTTTTATAGGTAAAAATCGAAATGATTACATTCATTAACTTCTCTTATTAAACTCTATCCCCATCTTGAGATGAGAAACAGAAATAAAATGAAACATATTGAAGAGCTACACAGAAAGATTCATATTTTATGGGGACCTAGTTGTAGGATAACAATCTGACTTGATCATACGACTATATATTCACTTGTACTCTTGTGTCATATGTTTCTCCAGCTTTCCAGTCTTGGGGCATGTTGTTGACAGGAACAACCCATTCCTCATCTCCATCCTCGCCACTGAGTAGCATCCTTAGCGACAAAGGACCGATAGGGGGTGACGTACCTGTCCACACAGCTCCATAACTTCGATCCAAGAGCTTGCACACAAAATTTTGGGTCTGCATGCGATAGAAGTTGTTTTTGTTAATAAACTGTAATTTTATTATTAATATTTGATTATATTAGAAGTGTTGTTAAAATAAATTTTCCATATCCTGAAAAAAAAAAAAAACATACTGGTAAAATAGTCAAGAGCAAAAATCGGTAGCACTCAATCTCAAAAACTAGTTCTAGGAAAAAGTTGTTCAGTCCACGTATATACACCATAACCGTCTATTAACATAGCTATGTGGGGACAATTCAACTTCTAACAGTAATTGAGATAAGAATTAAGTGAATCAATGAGTTTTTAACTCAATTATACTAAAGCCATCTTTAAAACTAGAAAATGAAAGCTAAAATCAAGTGGTTGAAAGGAGCATTCAAAGGTAATTTCATTTTTTAATGTTTCAGATGCTTTATGTTACCTCGCATAGCTGCACAGCAGTAATATCCCTCTTCCCTTGTTGGTATCTTATGACAAAAGCCAAATAATGAGGATAGTTGCTGTTCTCATCAATTTTGATTGTTATATTTTTGTTTTGGTAGCTGCATGAAACACTGCATGGAGAGAAAAAAAATTTGAATTAGTGATACAATACTTAGCAACGATTCAGCTTTCAAAGCATAGAAAGCGGGAAATTTTTTTTTTTCTCTTTCTGAAGTAGAATAGAAAGGGAATGCTCAGGTATGTAAAATGATAATTTTTAGATTTATGGTGTTATTTATTCAAGGAATTATTAGAAGATCATGATACACCAGAAAATGATGCACCCATTAAATTTTGGGATTTGCTTGAAAACATAAAAAGTGTATCTCACATTTTTCTGAGAAAAATATATTATTTTTGCCTGATGGAAATTTAAACATAAACTTTGCATGTTAGTGTGATTTTGGGCTAAACTATAAAAATAGTTAAAATAGGTCAGAATCGTGAAATTAAGTGCAATTTGAACGTGATTCATAAATTTGTAGTGTAATTTATGGTGAAATTTGTGTCATAAGATATTAAAATTTGATTAAAAAATCTTTTATGTTTATGCATTTCACGATTTTGACTTATTATACTATTATTAATGTTGATCAAAATATAGTTGGACTAATTTTACACTCAATCTCACGATTCTAACCTATTTTGATAATTTTTAAAACTCATCGTATTGATATGTGTTGAACTAGGGTAATTAACCCTAAGTCTTGAGATTCTTTTGATCTTGACAAAGGGAATTGATCATTTTTAATGTTTCTATTTAGCGTTGTTTTGCAGTTTTGTGAAAGTTTTTAAGTTAGAAGTTGGATAGAAATCTTAATCTTCAAAGTATGTGAAGTAACTTCTAAATTGCGACCACAATCTAAAATTCGCGACTACGATCCATTAGAAGACTTGCTAGAAGATCATATAGACGAAATCACGGAGTCATTCTCGGCCGCGACTCATCCAAAGGAAGAACTTCAAAAATGACAGACGAATTCTCGGTGTAAAGCTTGCCTCAATCGCGACCGTAAATTTCAAAGTAACTGAAGTTGCAAACAAGTCTACAATCACAGCTTTACAAGTGTTCCAAGTAATTGTTGGAAGTCAAAAATCGTGATGGGAACTTGTTGGTAGTGACCGCGAACCAAATAGAAGAAGATGAACACTTTTGGCAGAGGAATTCGCATCCAGAGTTGCGTCCTATACAACATAAATCGTGACCGCTACTTTTGAGAGCAGGTGAAAGGCAATGACTATATTTTCCTAATGCACTAATCAGAAGCTGCCACGTAGACTAGCTGTTAGACACAAATGGGGTTTTCCTTATGGAATTTGGAATTCGCGACCGCGAAACGACAGTCAAACATTTAATGTAAAAATCTGTCTAGCATACTTTGATGATTTTGTACCAGTTTTATTGCAACGTCTCTTTGGTAGATAGAAGTTATAAATACCTCACCAAACAGATGTAAATGTAAGAGAATTAATAACTTTGTATCCAAACTCTTGCAATTTTGCTACTCACTCTTTGTTACTCTTTAAGTCATTGTTGGGTGTGAGCATAAACACCAATTTGTAATAGGTTATAGTGTGACCTGTTAAAACACTAAGAGAGGTTATTGTGTGAGCCTATTAAAACACTAAGAGAGGTTGTTGTGTGAACCTGTTAAAACATAAGTTGTAAAGGTTGTTGTGTAAGCCTAAAAACACAAGTGTTTATGTTGTTGTGTGAGCCTTTAAAACACAAGTGTAAAAGTTTAGTGTAAGCTTGAAAACACCTTTGAAAGATAGTGGAATACCCAATTTTGAAGAATTGGGAAGTGAACGTAGGGTTGATTATACCTGAACCACTATAAATCTTGTGTTTTCTCTCATCTCATTTCTCTTCTCTCTTTCCAATTTTAATTTTAATTTTAATACACCAATTCAACCTCCCCCCTCCCTTTCTTGGTGTCTAGGGCCAACAAGTGGTATCAGAGTCTCACTTCATAATCAAACTTTTATTAGGTGAACAAAGATCATGGCATAAGAGGGAATCCACTCACAACTCAAGCCATACTTTGATGGAATAGGCTATACTCATTAGAAGTATAGGATGGAGATCTATCTTGACATAGATGTGGTGGACCTTTGGGATGTGGTCATCAAGGAATGGAAGCCACCCACCAAGGTTGTGGATGGTAATGAAGAATTAATCCCAAGGGACGAATGGGTTGAAGCACAACAGAAATCAAATGGCAAGAACAAGAGAGCAATGGTCATTCTTCTAAGCTCACTCTCTAGAGAAGATATTGGAAGAGTGCAACATTATCAAACAACTCATGCCATTTGGAAAACTCTAGAGAACTATCATGAAGGCACAACTCTAGTCAAGTCAAGCCTTTTGGAGATGTATGTCACCGAATGGGAACTCTTTATGATGAAAGACAATGAGAGCATCATAAAAATGACAAACAGGCTCTTGTCCATTGTCACCAACATGAAGAAATTTGGAAGAACTCTTACTATCTATGAGGTAAACACAAGAATCCTTAAAACTCTTCCTCTAGATAAATTTGGTGCTAGAGTTTGCAGCATATAAGAGTCAAATCCAAAAATTGGAAAGGTTCCAACCGATGTGTTGATAAACAAACTCTTGACTCGTGAGTTGGCCTTGCAAAAAGATGAACAAATGAATAAGCTAAGAGGCCAAGGAGATGAATTGGAGAAAGAAAGAAAAATCATGGCTCTTAAAGCTTCAACAAAAGAGAAGGAGGTAGAGATCACCTCAAGTGATGAAGAACGTGACAAGGAAGAGGAGAAGCTAGCAATGCTCTCAAAAGAACAAAGAAGTTGATCAAGAGAAGAAAGGAAAGAAAAGGCTTCAAGAAGACAACTCTTAATCCAAGAGAGAAATCTAACGAAGTCACTTGTTATGAATGTGGCAAGCAAGGCTAAGTATGAATGTCCCAAATTAAAGAAGAAAAAAGAGATGGGATAAGAAGAAGAAGAAAAGTTTTTCAGCCACTTGGGATGATAGCTCAAGTGAAGAAGAAGAAGAAG
>CATIWR010086451.1:0-35000 GCA_949677035.1 Omphalea diandra | reverse complement strand
TTAAGGAAAATTAAATTAATCAAATTTTATATTTTAAAAATCAAATTAAATTAAATTTTTTATAAATCAAACCAATTGAATCAAATTATATTTTAATTTACTTATAATCGGCTTGATTCTAACCCATTTTTTCAAAATATACTTTTAAAACCTTTTTAGCATAAATTATATTATTTTAATTCTTATTTATTTTTAATTATTTATCAATTCTGTTATTCATTCAACCATGCCAAATGCCCCCCGCCTTGGGATATATATAGTCAAAGCAAAAAGTTGTGCTAAAATCTCCTTATATTTATGTTGAGGTGCAACATAAAATTTGTTTAATCTATCTCAACAAGCAAATACATTGATGACAAATTATTCACAAATTTCTTTCAATACATGTCTTTTCATTTTTTTTTTTGTCTTATCGATTTTCCTTAAAATCTTTACATTTAATAAACACTCAATAACATATTAACTCACACCATAATTATATGTCTCTATATAAATCATCTTACCACACCAATTTTGCATCTTAATATTCATCTACAATAGAGTAATTAAAAATTCTCTTATAAGCAAAAATGTATTACACTAGCAAATTTATGTGTTTATTTTTACAAATAGCATGTTTATTTTACAAATAACATGTTTAAACTACTTAGTTTGGCAATATAATAAGATAACTGAAGAGTCACATCCAAGACAATATCAATCAAATGCATTAAAAATATTTGGTAAATATCATTTTATAAGAAAACATTTACTGCATCTTTTGACCATTCAGGCCTAACCCATGATAAAAATTGAACTAACTAATAACCCCTCGTTGGTGTTGTTATTATTATGATTCGCTGTTTTATCTGTTCTATTGTTGTCACTGATAACTAATTTGTTATATATAAAGATGTTTTGATTTATATGTTAATATAGATTTCACATTTTTTTTAAATTTTATTTATAATTTTTACGTATTGATTCAACAATTCAAATAAAATTGAAATGATGATTTGTAATTTAAAAATTTTTTTATTGATATTTATTAAAATTCTTTTACTTTTAAATTATTTTATTATATATGATTAACCTTTACGAAATAATATTTAATTATATTTTAATTTGTAATAATTTTTTTCAAATTAGATTTTATGATATTATAATAATAATATATAATTTAAAAAATATAAATATAAATAAATAAATAATTTAATACCAATTTCAAACCGACCCTAGTTATATCGTAACTTACTACCAAGACAAGGGAGTTAATCATAGCTGAATCTAGTCTGAATCAACCTGCACAAAAATACAAGACTGATCCAACAGTGCAATGACAGTAGAGTAAATCTTGGGGAAGGAAAACATGCCAAAATTTTCTACGTAATAGTTCTTCAAATCATCAGAACCACTGCAGTTGCCATTCACTTGACCCTCCGAATCTAAAGAAGATATCATTCATAATGTGAAACACATGTTCAATAGATAATACCATGGAGGAATTAGCCCTGAAATTAAGGTTTCTATAAAAGTTTTTAGTTTGCCAACATACATTGATACATAAAATAAAACATTTAACAGCTTCGCAAGCTTTTATTCTGCTGATAAACTCGATCCTACTTCTAAAAACAGCACAAAGAAACCACTAAATGCCTTGCAGTGCAGACACTTCCACAAGAAAAATTTTTCAAAACCCAGCAAGGGCTTCCAAACCATCAATAATCAGTGAACAAAAATAAATCTTTCCCTGCAGTCACACCACTAAGTCATAAAAGAATAACATTTTGGTATTTTCGTTCTGCTTATTCGGCCCTAGACTGGCCAGCTCTGGAAGATAAGATAATGCCAACAATGAGTCCATACAATGCCAGCGCCTCTGCAAAGATGAGGATAAGGATCATTCCAACAAAAAGTTTTGGCTGCTGTGCATTAGCTCTGCAACAAGAACAGCATATTAATGTGAAGTACAATATACTAGAAATTATACAAGCTCTGCAAAGGCATGCTCACATTCTTCCAATTATGGAAAAATATTAAAAGCAAAAATGTTTACACTACAAAATACCATGCCAAATCTAAACAATTCGTAGGACCCTAAACTATTCCTTTCCCATCCAAAAGACGTCAACAAACTGACACAACACGTGGCATAACCACAATCTCTTCCTCAGCCATATTGACAATTGCATTTCTATTAACCAGATTGACACTGCTCCAGGCAATAATTATTGCACTGGAACTGATATCAATAGTTAATGCTAACTAAATCCAGATTTAATATAAACAAAGATGAACTTCTGATTCATTTCTTTCTTTCTAGCTAATCCTGTTTCAAAGAAAAATTATAGGCAGTAAGGAGACTTAAACTAAACCATGCCAACTTAGTGCCTAACTATGCACGCAAAAAGACACATCTATAATTCAGAAGCTACACAAACTAAGAATCCCAGCACATCCAAAAAACATAGAAACAGATAATGAAACCCAAATGAACTCAAGCGAGCAAGATTGCAGCTTAACCTTTACAAAGATGTGGATTGAAATCACAAGAAGAGGTTAACATAATCACAATAAACAACATGAAGCTGACAATACAAAGAAACATCTGTTAAGACAACTTATCCCCACGCATCTATGGTATAAAAATCAAATTTCCTGTGCAAGGCAAAATATTTGTTGGTTGCAAGTATCTACAACATACCTATCTTATTTGACATTCAAGGCAAAACGTTGGTTACTAATAAAATAGCTGATTAAATATTTTGACAGTGAAATTTGAAGTAAGCCACCAAATACGCTTTGAAGTCATAAAACTAAAAATTAATGTCAATTGAGGCACATTAACAGTACAAATATATATTAACAATATATCAGTTAATGGGAGTATTAGCATCTAAAACATCTCTATGTAAAAAAGACAGCAAACATACCTGACACCAGCATCACCAACAATTCCAATGGCCATTCCAGCAGAAAGCCCAGCAAGACCACAAGCAAGTCCAGATGAGAGGTGTGCATACCCATCAAAAAGGTAATATGACTTAGCCTTAGGGTTGATTCCAGTACTGATAATAACTGCTATAATCAAGCCATAAATACCCAAAACACCAGCCATAACAACTGGCACAATTGACTTCATCACAAGCTCAGGCCTCATCACTCCCATTGATGCCACACCAACACCACTCTTTGCTGTCCCATATGCTGCTCCCATACCTAAACACCAATAAAATCCAATATTTTATACTCAACAGACTGCATTATTTTTGTTAAAAAAAAAGTTCTTCTAAAGCACTTGATTTTAATGCTGCAAGAATAAAAATCAGAATTGGGTTGTTTTCACCTAGTTGGGAAATAAGATTCAATTGAATAATAAATATAAATCAGCAAATTAATAGTGTATGATCTCAATCTCAATGATCCCTTTCGCTTATCTACCATAACTGCTCATAGAAGTAAACAAGGCATCCCCAACTACGCAAATAATGAAACTCAGAATTGAGAACAAGAGAGTATCAATCATTAAATGTCACAAAGACTGCAACAGATCCATTAAGACACATATATAATTATTGCACCCGATCCATCTACCGATTAGGAGAACAAATAAAATTCAATTTCCCATCAAAGCGTCACAAGATTAAATCGACAAATTTGGACAGTGAAATCTGAAAAAAGGAAGAGATCGATAGAATGGTATACAGGAGAAGACAAGGGCAGCAGCGGCGCCGAGGAAGCCGAAGAAAGGTGCAGTCTCATCGCCACTGAATCCAGAAGACATGTTTGCTTGTTTGATTTAGTAGATCTGCGCGAGAGAGTGTCGTTTGGATCTCAAATACTCAGAGAGGGTTTGAAGGTTGTTTCTCTCTCTGGTTTATTCTTCTATTCGTCGTGAAAGAAGAAAGGAAAGAACGCGTGGAAGAGATTGATTCACTCGCGAGTGTGTTTGTTTTAATAAATCTTTCAGCCCACTCATTGAGTTTGGACTTCGAACTGGAAAGCTTGAGATGTGGGCTTTGTTTTTTTTTCTTTGAGATTTTCACTTAAACAAAAAAAATTTATATATTTTTTAAAATCTTAAGATAGCGCCTTTTTTTTTTTAACAAAATTTTCAATCAACAATATAGTAATGCAAGCCTGAAGTTGGCGAGATAGCTCCTTAAGTTTGTTATGGTGCTCAAAATTTAGGAGACAATTCTCTCCCTAGTAATTTTTAATAAGTTAGTGGAGAAATATCTAACATTACCAAGGAAAATATTTTCTTCTCTTTCTATGATTTGATCACTATCTCCTTAATATTTCTATTAATGGTCTCATCCATGAAGTACCTTTCCAATTGAATTATGTGGCAATTGGATGCCATAAGGACTCTAATGTCATCCTAGGCCTTTTGTGATTAATTATGGGGTTTGGCTTCATTCATCTTTCTTCAGGTGTTGCTTCTTAGTTGGTAGGGGGTAAAGGGCAAGTTTTTCTTAAAGGGGTACATGATTTTGAGTTTGTGGATTGATAACTCAAGAATTATCTTTCACTTCTTTGCTTACTTTGGTGAAATCTAAAAAAGCAGTTGTTAAAACATAGGCTGTTTAGAGTCATTGATACTAGTAAGATGGCTCACTAATGTCAAGATTAAGAGCTGAGTACTGATTATAGTTTTATGAGGTTGATTGGCCATGCTAGGTGGTTCCTATAAGAAGCTACTATGGGGATTGTTAGCAAAAGGGTTATAGGCTAAGAGTTAAGTTAAAAAGGTTCCTATAGAGAAAGTGGGCATTTCAAGATATGAAGCCCTTTATTATCTTCATCGCTTGTATTTAGGGTTTCTTCTGCCATTGATTATAAAGTTAAAAACTTTGGAGCATCATTAAGTAATGAGTGGATAAAGTAATATACTCATCTTATCAAATGATAGTCATTTTACGAAGTGCCTTTTGAGTGTAAGATAACATTGCAATACAAGAGAGATAATGTTTTTAGGGCAAGCATTCTAATAGTTAAGTCATAAATTACTTTTGTGAACCTATGAAAATAAATTATTTAGGCTTGTAACAAGAATCTAAGCTTTTTCTCTTTATATTAGCTTGCCATAGGTTGCAAAGATAATATGATAATGATTTTAAGAGTCTCAAATTAACTTCAAGACTTCCATAGTTTTATCCAATATAAGGATGTTCTTTTGCTATTTTGATAAGATTGAAAATAGACAAATCTGAATCAAAGTATGCATGCTTATAATACAAGTCCTTAATGCAAGGGTTACAGATAATTGTCCTGTAGAAAGTCAGTTCAATACTTTTTTTTTTCTTACTTGTACAATATGGCTCAAATTAACCTACCTATCAAAGATTATGAAATTACAAGTATATTTTAAATAATATTATGTATGGAATTCAAGTTTTAAGACAAAAGTAAGATAAACATGCTACATGTTATTAATAAAGGAACTATACATTATAATTTTAAAGTGCATTCTATATTTTAAACTTCATATCAGTTGTCAATTGACACTAAAGGAAAAACATTTATATCATATTTTGCTTATAATAAGAATCAAGATTAGATGAGATTGAAATGGATTTGTTGATTACCTTGTCTAAGAATACGTTCAATCTCTTACATGATAAGATCAATTGTAATGCAACAATTTAAATAAAGAGAGAAGTTGCACAACGAAGAAAAAATGAACTAGCCACTATTGGTCTTATATAAAGCCTTAAAAGGGGGTAAATACATTATAGCAAATACTGTAGATTTCAACTTCAATGCTTAATCACATATATAAATAAAGGAAAAAGAGACAATAAAGTGACACTAAGATTTATAATGTTTAGGAACAATCTCATAGTCATACGTTATCACACATCCTAACCTTTTATAGGTATGAAACCCCACACATAAAGAAAGAAAGGGAGGAAAGACTTAAAGTCTTATATGCTCAATAAAACTTGTTTTTGCACTTGTGATATATTAAACAATTTTTAATAGGTTATATTAGATGCTATTTTATAACCTAAATCCATTTGAATAATTAGAAACACCCAAAATGCTAAACTAGCCATTGCTAACTCTTTTTAGGCAAACCTAGTCATTATAAAGTTGAATAGGTTGTTTAGATTATTCTACTTTAGGCTAGTTTATTCAAGTGTTAGATATGATTTTTTTTTTTATTCATATTGAACATGCCCATCTAAGTAGTAAATGGTTTGGTTCCCGAAGGTCATTCAATATGAAATATGGTTATTCACAATATCATGTACATGAACACTTGTTACTCGAACAATCATACTTTTCACTATAGATCTCTAAATTGCAAACCATTTCTTTTTTTTTTTAACTATACTTAAATAACTTTCCATCCATATATAATTTACTATCTAACTAGTTTTAAATCAATCTATAAAGAATTTTGAAGTTGACTTATTTGAATGAATGATAGCTTTAGATTTAGTATGACCTTTCTCTATTTAAATGCTCATAATTTTCTTTGTACATCTTCAAATTGTGCACTATTTAATTATTTAGAAAATAGACATCTTCAACTTTATAAATATATTTTATGTCTTTTGAATCTTTCAAAATTATCCTACAGATTAATTTAAAATACACTTTTTTGTGAACATAATCAACTTAGCTTCTTCTAAAAGGATATTCCATATATCTCTTTTTTTTTTGCACATAGATATTCATCTTATTAAATAGGGCTGCTTAGTTGATTTGAACAGGCTATTCCATCTTTTGAATAAGGTTGTTCATCTTTGCCTAGTTGCTTAAATAAATTGCTTCTTCATTTCTTCTTGCATTAATTTCTAAGTTTGCCACCTTCTAAAAATCATCTCTTATGAATATTTTCTTCATTTTTTTTTTATATAATAGACATATATACACTTAGAAGAGATATTAGAATTTTTTAATATTTTTTATTTTCAAAATCAATAAAACTAATATCATTGAGGCTTAGAGTTAACATTCTCTCCTTTTGAATGATGACAAAATATTGATGGTAAAAATATAAGCATAGCTCAAATGCTTCTCATCCTTTCTAGAAAGCACACAAAAAGATTTTTAAAATAACTACTCACTCCCCTTTTCAAATGAAGTAAATATGCCCCCTTAAAAATATAATTTATTCTCTTTTTTAAGAAAATAACATATGCAAAATTTTAAAATCTTGAGGCAATATTAAGGATAAATAAAAAAAATATCATATAACTCATCCTAATCGATATATTTAAGCATCTATTAATATTCTCATTTTTTATTCATCATCATTTGAATACTTTGTGAAATTAAGTTCTATAGTGAATGAATTACCACCTACAATCAAGTGATTTTAAGTATCCATATTCCTTTGTGTTCTTATGAGATCGTGTATAATATCATATTTAATTGATCTATCCTAGGGATATACTTCATAACAAGAATATCCTTTATGACTATACAAACCACAATGATGTAATTACTATCAAAATATGAAAATTATGGTTTATGGATATATAATGAATGGTTAGTCACAATTATTTCCTAGGGATATACTTCCTAGAAGTATTCCTTCTCGCTATATAATTCTTTGGCTTATCTGCTTGTTAAATTGTCTACTTTATCTTTGAGGCCTAGGGATATAATGATGGTCATGCATAGCCATATAAGGGTAGTGCCCTAGTGCATGATTTTGTATATGCCTTTTGGGTGTAAATAATTTATACATGTAGGCATGATTAGCCTTAAGTTATGGAAATCTAGTGTATGCTTCTGCTTATGGGTTAGTCTTAGGCTTTTAAACTTGTGAATTAGTGTATGCATTGCTCTTTTGTAAGGCATTATGTATTATAGTACCATAAAGACAAGGTATTCTAGTATGCATTGCCTTTACAAAAGATGAAGAAGGAGTAAAGGGAAAAACGAATGCATGAATAAAGTCAATTTAATGCTTTACTAAGTGATCATTTAAAACTATATTTGTAATCAATTTCTCCTTTCCTTTAAGCTTAAATTTTCTTTCTTTAAATTTTCAATCTCTTTTTGCTAAATCTAAAAATCTTTTAAAAAATTTTGCAAATCAACATTTTCCTTATTATGTATGAAAGAAGTGTTTTATAATTTAGAAAATTTTTCTTTGAGGTTGGGATGGGAGGTTTTCAAAGACTTATATTTTTTAGAAATCCTCCAATGATCTTTAGTTATATGTGTAGTAAGCTTATATAATTGATCATGTGAGAGAAAGTTAAATAGATTTACCTTATTATTATTCTCTTTTTCACTCTCATCTTCTTGTCTTGATTAATGGCTATTAGGCACATTCTATCTATTTCCTCACAACTTGAGCTAGAATAAGTTGAGCATTTTAAGCCTTTTTCTTTTCTTAACTCATCCCTTAGCAAGTTCATGATCATAAAATGTCTTATTGTGTCTTTACTTCTTTTTGATAATTGTTGACACTTTCACATTCATCTTCTAAAAGTAAGGAGATACTGTTATAGAAGAAGTCAAGAGAATCCCAAATCTCTTTAGAATTAGATATCTTAACATAGTCAACTTCATTTAGAGCACTTTATAAAATTTCTCGTTACTCTTATATTCAAAGATTAAATATGCTTCTCATGGTCACTCCATTCTTCTTTAAGTATGGGCATGTTGGTTTAGTCTACCTTATTAATGGGAACTTTCCTTCCATATTTAATGATGTCCTATCAGCCCATACCTTCACTATCAAGAAATATTTCTTTATAATTTTTTCAACAAGGATAATTGGTACCATTGAAGAAAGGAGGCATAAAGATTGATTAATCTTTTTCTTAGTTTGTCATGACTGTTACTCTTTACAATAATGCTTTGAAAAGAGCTTGTCTCTAATAACAATTATTGATCACATATAAAGCCTAAAAGGAGGATTGAATAAGGCTATAACAAATATTTCATATTTTGAATTTTGATGCTCAATTATACGTAAGGAAGGGAGAAGGAGAGAATGAGAGTGAGCTAAGATTTATAGAGGTTCAAAAATAATCTTCGTATCTTCTCTCCTCTAATATCTTTATTAAAGCCTTTGCACTATCTTTTTAAAGGGTTAAGATACAATATTATCCTTTTGATGACTAAAAATGAACTTTTACACTCTTTTTATTGGGCTCAAGAGAGAAGCTTAATTGATACTTTTTCGAGCCCAACACTAATCTAAGCAAGATAGTATTTAGGCATTACCTCAAGTCTTTTCCAATTTATTTAAGATATAAGTTATACGTTTCATAAAAAAAAATTATTAATCTAAAATCCAAGTCAACCAATGATGATTCTGACTTTAGATATACAAATAGTGCTCTAGAAGAATCAATGATAATCACACTCATATCCTTTATAAATATAAAAGCTAACAAATAGAGAAAGAAAGGGAAGAAAGAATTAAAGTCTTGAATACTTGATAAAATTTATTCTTGCACTTATGATATATTATAGACCTTTCATATGTTATATTAGATGTCCTTATATAGCCCTAAGAATTTTTAAATGGTTAGAAATATTCAAAATGCAAAGCTAACTATTTTTAGAAGAAACTAGGAGTTTCAAGATTGAACATGACATTCCACTTTAGGTTCATCCATTTAAGTATTCTAAATGATTTTTTTTTTATGTTGAATGGACTCGTTCAAATGGTGAATGGTTTGATTCTTGAAACTATTTAATGTGGAATAGAGTTGTTCATAGTATCCCTTGTATGAATTCTTATTATTCAAAACAGTCATAACTTTCAATATAAAGCTTCACATTACAAACTATTTCATTTTTTGAAAACTAAATTCAAATATCTTTTCATCTATATACAATTTTAGGAGCTAAGATTCCGAAAGGTTATTTATCAGTAGGGCCATTAGGGATGTAAAAATATTGTTAGCTAGAGCAGTTGCAAAAAAAGTAGGAGTGTTGTTTTTCTCATGCATGATATTGGAGTTTGTATGGTTGTTTGATGGTGTCGGAGTGTCGAGAGTGAGGGATTTATTTGAGAAGGAAAAGGTACCATGCATTATTTTTATTGATGAGATAAATGTATTTTCGAGAAGCTAGTCTCAGGAGAGGAAAGGATAAGAAAAAGTAAACTATTAATCAATTGTATGAATTTGATGAATTTTTTTATAATTAATAAAACTTAATTTTTTTTTTCATATTCTTATCCTTAAAAAATTCATCAAAATAAGACACATAAATAGTGAGTGTTTAATACTTTTAATACGTAAATAAAAAGGAGATATGTGTAATAAATAAAAATAATTAAAAAGTTCGAAAATTACTTTTTGAAGTTAACAAATTTAATGGCAAAAACACATCAAGTTCAAATTTCAAAATAAACTATTTTATTTATTTGTTCATTTATTCACTTTTTCTTATATAATTTAATTACATGACTAGTAATGAGCCTTTAATTCAGGTGGGTGCAAAAGTTAGAGTATAGGTCACTCATCAAGCCACTTTTGAATGATATTTTTAAAATTGAATAGAATATTAAACCAATTAATTGATTAGTTATCGATTTAATTAATTTGATTTAAATAAATATAATTTTTAAAATATAAAATATTATTATAATATAATAAAATAATAAAATATTTATAATATTTACACTTCAAGTAAAGCAGGTAAATTTTTAAAAATTATTAAATTTTTTATAAAATAATATAATTTTAATTAAAATTGATTTAATTTAATTCATTGATTTTAATTAATTTTTTTTTTCAAATTTGATAATTTGGATAAACTTTTAAATACTTCAATTTTTAATGTTTTAATTCTTAATTTCTAATTGACTGAGTTGCTTTATTATTCCGATTATGAAACATGGCTCTTCAGGAAAGGTTACAAAAGATTTCAATTCGCGAACAATTGGATGATGAAGAACATTTCGCGTCTCAAGCGCTTGAGTTGCTTCAATAAATGAGAAAATAAATTTAAAAATAAAAAAGGCTATCGACTAGTTAAATGCAAATAACAAAATTATAAAAGATGTGGAGACAGTGTGCGACTCAGTAAGGAACGGTTCTGATCAACTCTCAAAAAAAGCCAACCAAAGTATCATCCCCATTGTCTGCTCCAACAAAGCAGAAACTAGTGTGGTGAGAGTTCAGGAGTTGAGAGAAATGGCAACAATAACGCTCAACAATGGATTTAAAATGCCCATGATCGGCCTGGGTGTATGGCGTATGGAAGGAAAAGAAATCAGGGACCTCATTTTGAACGCCATCAAGATTGGTTATCGCCATTTTGACTGCGCTGGTACCTCTATCTGCTCGACTTTTCAGTTTTTGTTTAACCAACATGTCTTCTCTAGGTGCAGCATCATCTTGAGTTTTTGCCTTACCAAAGCAAATGGGTGTGATTGCTTGGTGACTAATAACTACTCCTTTAGTTGGTGTTGCTATGTGCTTATAATAGAAATACATCCCATCATGTAAAAGAACTGCTATAGTTCGTGTCGTGGATATGGGCTAATCTTTTATCACCTTAATAGATCTATAATCTATGTGATTTCCCATTTTTGAGGAGAGCGAGAGGAAGCAGGTTTGAAGCTTAACTGCCAGGCACTATGGGCCAGTAAAAGATGATATCTTTATTGATTTTCAAATTTTCTTTTTCGGTTAATTGATGGGCTGATGGTTCTGGTTTTTTCTTTTTCCTTTAAGTTTTTAATGGATTAATTGAATGGATTCCATTCTTGATTCTAGTTGTTTTTCATAGATGCAACATACTTTAACATGTTGCTCCACTTATTAAACATCAAATTCGATAGCAATTTATTACTGTTCTATGAAATTTTGTTTTAAGAAGTGTCTTTCATGTTGTTGAAAAATATGAAGATCATTTAAATTGTATAGTTCTACATGAAACATTGAGTAATTGTGGCGTGTTTTGGCAATGTCCTTGTGCAGTTGAGTCGATGATGTTTGAAAATTTGATGTTTGCCTGCAGCTGATTACCAGAATGAAGCAGAAGTAGGGGAAGCACTTGCAGAAGCTAGTCAGACTGGGCTGGTCAAGAGGGAGGACCTTTTTATTACCACCAAGGTTGGCTCAATAACATTTTCTCCTACTTTTCTCTTTTGCTTTGTTGTTAAGTGGTCATTCCAGGTTGTGATGACAATGACTGTCTTTTTTGCCTCTCGTTTGCTTCTGTTTTTTGCAGCTGTGGAATTCAGACCATGGACATGTGATTGAGGCATGCAAAGATAGTTTGAGAAAGCTTCAGCTTGATTATCTAGATCTCTATCTTGTTCACTTCCCCATAGCCATAAAGCATAATGGTGCTTTTTCTCACTCTTTTCATAATTATGTATTTGTTTGCATTTTATTTTGGACATTAAAATATATGCCTGATACTTAAGAGCTATGGCATCAATAACTGCATATACGATTGAATGATATCTATTTCACTGCTAGAGAGGTGCTTATGGGAAAGAAAATTTTACATAAAGGATTTCTCAGTAAATATAGGTTAACATCAATACACATACAGATATGGGTACCAGAAACTGCATTCTCTAAAAAGTTAAGACACGAATATGGCAGAGACATGGCAAATATATATATATATATATATATATATATAATGCAAATATGTATAAATAACATTCAAGCAATAGGGATAGAGTGGCTAGGGTTCAGCCACAGAGAAAAACAGAGGAGAGAAAGAATTAGATGGAGAGATAAAGAAACAAAGCCACCAAGCGGCTAGAGTTTTGACAATGTTAACTAGCTCCATTTTTATTTTTTTGACTTAATGTTTTAGAGTTATTTTAGAAAATATCTTTGTTTTTTTCTTTTTTCAAATTTGATGCTAAAATTTTAAAAATTTTTAAATCCCATTTCCTTAGCATGTCCCCTATACGTCCCTAACGTGTCCCTGGTGTAAAAGAAAGGAAAAAAAAAATAGAGGGCACTTTGTCCATCGTGTCTTGTACTTGTCCTAGCGTTCCCTTGGCATGTTGGTGTCACAGGCGAGTCTGACATGCATACGTCAACCCCAAGAAGTGTCAATGCTTCATAGGTTAAATCTTTTTGAATGTTTTGTAGCATATGCTATCCTGCTTATTACTTGAATGGTTCATCTCCGGCGCATGACAAAGGGGAGACACGCCTAGAATGGATGCTAGGTAGCACATGTAGAATGGACTAACAAGCATCAGAGATGGTAGATGATAGAGACTTGGAAGTTCACTGGCTATAAACTGGCAAATGTGTCTCCTGCATTTTATATGTAGCTTTTGAGACTTATATATCTGATATGCACTTACAGTTTCCAGGGGCTGTTAGGAGAATTGGCACCAGGGCAAAATCTTGTTTTCATTGATCGAGATGTTGACCCTAAACATTGATTTCTTTTTCTGAAGGTTTTTGCTTATGTGCGTGCTCATACAGGAGTGGGTACAACTGGTAGTCCTTTGGATGAGGATGGAATGCTGGACATAGACACTAACATATCCTTGGAAACTACTTGGCGTGCAATGGAAGATCTGGTTTCCATGGGTTTAGTTCGTAGCATTGGAATCAGGTGCACGGACAGCTTAAGAAATAATGATATCTTGGCAACTCATTTGATAATCATAAAAATTCTTGTAGCTGTGATTGTTTGACACATTATCTTTTACTTATTGGCTGTGTGGAAAACACATTGTCTTTAATGATTTCAACAGAGAATGAAGATTTTACAAAAGGACATAGGTAGGTTCGTTGAAAGTTAACCACATTTGACATGTCTCATACTGAAATGAAGATTGTGATAATATGATGTCAGAAACATGGAGACAATTTTTATTTCGTGTTACTATCTTTTCTAGAATGAGTGTACAAACCGCATAAACAGTATCCTATTATTTCACACGGCATGGGCATTTGGTTTCTTTTTCAAATTTGAAATACATTTACATCACTATGAGTGCTTAGAAGTCGATATAAAATATAAATTGTTTAAATCTGTAAAACTCTCCAGGTGAGTGAATGTAATATCACATATTAGTTCAGACATTGCTAACATTCATATGACTCGAGTTTCCTGGTTGATTGGAATTTGTGCTCTGATAAGAAGTTTATTTGCAGCAATTATGACATTTTTCTCACCAGAGATTGCATAGCCTACTCAAAAGTGAAGCCTGTTGTGAATCAAATTGAAACACACCCATATTTCCAGCGTGAATCTCTTGTCAAATTTTGTCACAAGTATGGAATCTGCGCGACAGCTCACACTCCTCTTGGAGGTGCCGTGGCTAACACTGAATGGTTTGGCACAGTATCATGTTTAGATGATCCTGTTCTCAAAGTAAGTTGAATATCTTAGATGATTTTTAAGCTGTTCTTCAATTCCTGAGACCAAATTTCGCTTTGTTTCTTCGTGAATTATGGTATAATATTTTCCTGATGTAAGGGTTTGGCCGAGAAATACAAGAAAACTGTAGCCCAACTTGTTCTGCGGTGGGGCATCCAGCGAAACACAGTCGTCATCCCCAAGTCATCAAAAATTGAGAGACTGAAGGAGAATTTTGAAGTGTTTGAATTTGAGTTGAGCGAAGAGGACATGGAGCTGATCAAAAGTGTGGACAGGAAGTACCGGACCAACCAACCTGCCAAGTTTTGGGGAATAGATCTGTATGCTTGAACATCTGCAGTTGTTCATCATTCTATCTTCTGGCAATGTTTCTGCAGAAAATAGGAGCAAACTAGACATTTTCCCATTGGCGACTGTATCTACCCTATAATGATTGACAATATTCTTCAGGGTTCATTGGATTTGCAAGTGCAAATGCATCCCTCCCATGTGATTCCTTAGTTCTCCTTCCCTAGTTTTGTTTGACCTGAAAATGGAATTTAGACTTGGGTGGATCAAGCTTTGTAAGGGAAAGCCTACATACATGAAATATTACCCAAAGCTTAAAGCGAAGGGGAGCTGCCTTTACTGACAAATTTTCTTGAGAAAATAGGAAATTACTGATAAGAAGTTGCTATAAAACTAGGTCTTCCAACTGTTTTTGTAATTATTCTTTTCTTTCAAATTTTAAAATGGCTAAAAAATTCAATTTTATAAACTTGAATAAAAAAAATTAGAGAATCATTTCAGCTACTTTGTAGGAAAATTATACACTACTTTATACATGATTTTTTTTTTTTATCTGTTTCAAAATTTTATCACATGGTAATAATTGTATATGGGATGGGATATAATTTTTTTTGAAAGCAGATGAAATGTAAATTATATGTAAGGCTTTTTTTTTTTTAATTGATTGATTGATACTTATTTTGTGGGACTGCTAGTCTTATAAAGTAAAGATGAAATTTGAGGAGTTAGTGGTTGATCTAAAACAAATAATAACAAATACGAGATGAACTCAGACTATAGTAGAATTTCCCATTTGTTAAATTATATATATATGTTAGTCTATAAATTTATGTAGCATATTCAGATTATAGTAAAATATTTTGTTTGATTGAATTAATAGTGATAAATAATAGTTGTAATTAAAATGTTATTAAAAGTTAATAGTGAATATTTAAATTCACTTTTCATCTAAATTTTTTTATTTGTTTCAAAATTTTTATCTCATGCTTGTTAGATATAGGCTTTTTTGGTTGTTGTACTTTTTCATGAGACTCACTAATCATATACATATATAAAAGGGCAAACTATTAAAGAAATCTCTGAACTTGTTTTAAAGTGACAATAAAAAATAAAATGAATTATTTTATCACATTTACCCTTAAACTTATATAATTTCGTCAAAATTATCTTTGATCTTATATTATTTTGTCATAAAGTCTAATTTCGTTAAAATTACTCATGATTTTATATTATTTCATCGTAAAAGTTCAAAATATTGATTGAAGATGACATTAATTTATGAATGATAAATGGGCGAGGTGAGAATCATCATTCATTCTTTATTTCACCCTTTGATGAAAAGAGTTTTTCTCACATATGTGCTTTCGTATAAACTTCTCGCCCCACGAGAATTTCATGTAGTACAAATATTTTATTTTTTTATTACTGTTAAATTATTTTTTTAGAAATATAATTTATTAAATTACAAAAGAAAAATTTTTATGCTTTAAATTTTTCGTTTAGGGGAGTTCTCCTATCCATGGATTCGCCTCACTCCAAATCACTATTAGTAACGCTCTTTCTTTGCATTAGTAGTACTTTTGCATATCATTATACTTTTATTTAATTCATTTCTTCCGTATTTTGATTGAGATATATTTAAATATGATTTTCTTAAATATGTTTTGTGACCATTATGCATTTCATAATTTTCTCGTTTTCTATCCTAAAAAACTGATTTTATAATGATTAAATTACATTTATAACATATACATTTTTCTCAAATAGTATTAGATTTTTATAATAAAATAATATAATATCGAGAATAATTTTGATAAAAAAAGATTTTATAACGAATAATACAAAAATAGGGATAATTTTGACGAAATAATACATATTTATGAATAAATTTGATGAAATAGTTTATTTGATTTTTTATTATCACTTTAGAACAAATTCATAGATTTATTTAATATTTTACCCTATACAAAAGCTTGAAACTCGAGGTAGCTAGTGATTGTTTGGAATAAATAAATATGAGGTGGACTTCAGTGATAGTAGATTTTCTTCTTTGATTGAATTAATTATATAGATATTTATTTTAAGAAAATTATATATGTTGATTAGTCTGATTCGTTCATACATAAATTGAATTGACGTCATAGACTTACCCATAGTAGAAAATTTCTCATTTGATTTTATTAATCGTGATAAATATTAATTGTTTATTAAAATAGCATTAATAACTTATAGTTAATATTTAAATTGATTTTAAATGATTTTTTTTTAAAATTTTTATCAAAATTTATGAGATACCAATATTGTGTAAAGTATATGATATAGATTTTTTTAAAAGAGCGTATGTGATATACAGTTTTTTTTTTTTTTTGATTGACTGATTCTTTTTGGTGGGACTGCTATTTTTCTTTTAAAAAAATAATATTTGGGAAACCTAGTGATTTGTTTAAAATAAATATAAAAAAATATATGAGATGGATTAAAATTATAAAAGAATTTCAGCCATGAATCACTGTAAACACCATTTTTCAATCATTGAATCTTCGATTGCTGAATATCAATGAACAAATATTAAAATCAAATGAATACTTAATTATGATAAATATGTAGTCTATAAATTATAGACATACTTTAATTTAATTAGTTAGTCTATAAATTTAAGTAATATACTCAAATTATATATATCCCTTGAGTAGCTCAAGTAACAAAAAAGAGTGGACATCAATTTGAGAAAAGCAGAGCTTGAATTATGGTTTCTTCCTTATGATGGAGAAATTAAACCACATCTTCTAAGATCTAATATGGGTTTAAAAAAAAACTTAAATTATATATCTAATTTTTATTTTCGTATTTATTTTAATAAATTTTATAATATCAAATTAATTAGAATATATAAATGGCTATAACAGTAACATTTTTTTTTTGAATATTGGAGAGAAATTACATTGGTGAATTCCATTCAATAATCTCATCTTACCATTTGCTAAGACACTAGTTAGTATTGACATTTGTTTTCAAGATATACAAATTAATATTAACTTTTAATTATGTATGTAATCATTATTCTTAAAATAATTATAAATATAATCATTCACATCCAATAATTCATTTAATTAAAAAAAAAAAAGGAGTAAATCTCTCAAACGTAGGCCTCACGCTATCTACCATTCTCCCTTAAAATGCGTATAAAGCAGAGCGAGGTAAGAGAGTTAAAGAGTTGAGAAACAATGGCAGCAATAACACTCAACAATGGATTCAAAAGATGTCAGAGACGTCATCATTAATTCCATCAAGATCGGTTATCGCCATTTTGATTGCGCTGGTACCCTCTCTAAATTTCAGTTTTTGTTTAACCAACATGTCTTTCCTTCTTTAAGTGCACTGAGTTACCTTTTTACTACGCGATCTGTTTTGACAATGTGATGTTTGCAGCTGATTACAAGAATGAAACAGAAGTAGGCGAAGCACTTGCAGAAGCTTTTCGGACTAAGCTTGTCAAGAGGGCGGACCTTTTCATTACCACCAAGGTTATTTTATTTTCCTCTTTTTTTCTTTTTTTTTTTCTTTTTTAGGTCTAGACCACTTTATAATCCAAAAGTCATATTAAATCTGGATTAATCATAATTCAAGCTGGGTTAGACTCCCAAATGAAAAAAATTCTCTTAATGTTAATTTTTTTTCATTCACAAAATTTAAAGTCGAAATCTTGCTTAAGGAACCGAATTTCTTACCACACGAACTATTTAATATTGATATTTTTTTTTTTTATATTGTGCTGACAATGACAGTTGTCTTTGCAACTGTTTTTGCAGCTGTGGGGTTCAGACCATGGACATGTTGTTGAGACATGCAAAGACAGCTTGAAAAAGCTTCAGCTTCATTATGTAGATCTCTATCTTGTTCACTTCCCCATGGCCTTGAAGCATACTGGTGCTTTCTCCTCACTCCTTGCATTATTATGTATTTGACTTGTTGCCATTTTTAATCTGGACTTGCGTATCTGATACGCAGCTACAATCTCCGACCTCCACAATGATTTCTTTTTCTGAATCATTTTGCGTGCTCGTACAGGAGTGGGTACACCTGAAACTCTTTTGGATGAGGATGGAGTGCTGGACTTCGACACAACCGTATCCTTGGAAACTACATGGCGTGCTATGGAAGATCTGGTTTCCAAGGGATTAGTTCGTAGCATTGGGCTCAGGTGCACAGATACCTTAAATTTTCTTAGTCCATTTTTGGATTGGAAATGTGCTCTGACAAGAAAGTTTTATTTGCAGCAATTATGGCGTAATACCCACTAGAGATTGCTTAGCCTACTCAAGAGTGAAGCCTACTGTGAATCAGTTTGAAACGCACCCATACTTCCAGCGTCATGCTTTTTGTTAAATTCTGTCAGAAGCATAGCACCTGCGTTACGGCTCACACTCCACTTCGGGGTGCTGCTGCAAACAATGAATGGTTTGGGTCAGCGTCATGTTTGGATGATCCTGTTCTCAGAGTAAGATTCTGTCTTGAGCACATCAATGTTCCTTTATTTATCATGAATAATATTATCGTATCTCTCTCATTTTCCTCATCATCTAAGGGTTTGGCCGAGAAATACAACAAAACTGCGGCCCAAATTGTTCTCCAGTGGGGCATCGAGCGGAACACAGTCGTCATCCCCAAGTCAACAAAAATTGAGAGGCTGAAGGAGAATTTTCAAGTTTTTAACTTCGAGTTGAGCAAAGAGGACATGGACATGATCAAGAGCGTGGACAGGAACTACCGGACTAACCAACCTGTCAAGTTTTGGGGAATAGATCTGTATGCTTAAGCATCTCCAGCTGTTCCATCATTCCACCTTCTGGGAATCTTTCCATTTCTACACAGAATAAGACACCTTCCCCTTCTAAGGGGCTTATCTACTCTGTAAAATATTCTTTAGGGCTTATCCAAAAGGAAAAAAAAAAAAAATGCCAATAAAAGTACCTCTTCAATTTTTCCTGTTCTAAGTTAAATTTTTAAAACCCCACTTTTTACCCTTCTTTTTCTTTTAAATTTGAAAATTTGAGGGGAAAATTAAAATTTACAAACTTGAATAAAAACTGGAGATTCATTTCCAGGATAAATTCAGTGATCCTGATTTACCACATCAAAATGTAGATTAACCATTTAAATCATACCGCGTTTCCAATTAATAGAAATTATTTTTTTAAAACTAAAAATTTATCACCAAATTACCATACGTGAAATATTCTATAATCCAATATGATGAATCAAAACCGCACAGAATTTGTCCATTTTCAAGGCCAACTTCCCCAGTGTGTGCGTTTTCATGAGGGATTGAAGAAATGGAAATTAAATATGCTACCGATTCTTCAGGAAGCAAACACATGGAGCATCTCCTACATTTTGATAGTGTGACAGACTTGCAAAAACAACCCCAACCTTACAAAATCTAAATTGATCTAACACAAGCTCATAAGGAAACTCAAGCCTTAGGCAAAAATTTCCTGACACTTGAACGCAATTGCTTATCAGAGTTTTGTGCTGAAGACCAAATCTTGGACAGCAGCACTCTAGACGCATAATGAAGAACGAAGAGACTGCAAGGATGGGGAAGCATATAGAAAAGTGAAAAAAAAGAAAGAGGAGGGTGAGAAGAAATCTGCACCATTTTATCAAGCAACAGTTAAAAATAATATGAAAAAAAAAAAAAATTAAAAGAGAAACTGTAGAAGTGAAATAAAAAAGTGCAAATTCTATTAAATTATGTCATCTGACTGGATGAGATAATTCATCAGCAAGAAACCCACAATCATATAGATATCATTTTGGCTCTATGAAGGATGTAGCTATCGTTTTGCCTCGAAGAAGAAGTAAATGTCTTTCATTTTCATCATATATATCACAAGTATTAATAAATAAATGGAATAATAGCATGACGGTTGCTTGGATAATTGTCAAATTTAAGAAGATACCACCTGTGTGTTTCTGCAGCTGTCAATGTTAAATTTGGCACCTACCATCCAACAAGTCAATATTCAGTTATTGTATGACGATCAAAGGAAAGTGAAAACATCAAGAAGCATTCTCCAAATATTATCAATCAGAAATAATACCACAAAGGCAAAAAGGAACCAAATGGTAAGCTCTGCTCCTCTACAAGCAAACACCAAACCAGCATAAATTATCTGCACCATTTCCATAAAGCAAGAAAGCACAAAACGTAAGCCTTCGACATTTCAGTTACCTGTGACAATGGGAAGTAAATCACAAAATGCGCTTGTGTGAGAAATAAAAAGATCGCTAGAGGAGGAGAGAGTTACAATCTCAGCCAGATAGTGTGGAGATGAAACGATCTTAAACCAATCGCCATAAGGGATGACATATTCATCAGCTTTTCCTCCATGTTTCCTTAGTGAGCCCTAACGAACAGTGGGTCTTCTAATTAGATTCAAACATGATACACTTTGTAGTTATTCGGGAAACCCAAGTATTCTCTTTCAAATCCAGGAAAGAGCTGTCAGAAATAATGAAGATGAAAATTTTGAGTAGGCTTACTAAACTTGCATTGTTTCACCTACCCTCTTCACATATATGAAATAATTACCAACAAAATCTTCTCCCACCTCCAATAGCTTTTGGCTATCCACTAAGTCAAATAGCATCCAGGTCAATATACAATGGCATGGCTATGAGAGAAATTGGCCTAATACATAAATTTGTCCTGGTACTGAATTCATATATTAGGCTGAGGGAAATTAGTGCCCCAATGCACTAATGGAAAACTAATTTCAAGATTACAATTGTACAACTGAATAAAAAGTTCTACTAAACATGATATCGATGGATGGATGAGAGACAGAGTACATGAAAGTAAGGTTTAATAACAGCAACTATAACAAGACAGACAAACTACAAAAAAGTGATTTTCCATCTGAAACAATTTATCACCGTGATTTCATTTCATTGAAAAATAATTTCCTGACAAAAATCTTCCCCCGAGATAATTGACCCTTGCAAGGACCAATCTACTAGAGACATGCATCTGTAATACAACATTCATGACATTTTTTCTTAAAGAGAAACCAAAATTGTGCGGCTTAATTTCTCCCATGCTTACTAAACTTAATAGTAAGGTTCAACAGAATCAATAAACTTCATTTTATATCAAAATAACCTTTATTTTATTTCAAAATTCTCAGTATAGCTTCAAATTTTTGTAGAGACAGCCAAAATTTTTTATGTATTAACTAAGTTATACAGGTTATTTTCAATCACAGCAATAGGTGGGAAAATTTTTTATTTGGTTATGGAGTCAAAATTTTCATTGGAAATTCTATCAAAAGTTCATGGCTTTGTTGAAGTAAGAACCAAAGTGAGTGAATTTTCTGAAACGAGTCATTGAGAAGTTCAATGACTGCAAATAAAATTAAGCTTGCATGTTTAAATTGTTTTCTCTAGACAACTTAAAGACCACAACAACCATTTTGTTCATACTTACTCGTAGTCAATTACTAAAAAGACCAAAAATCTTCCCTTCAGTAACGTTATAGAATTGAAGGTGTAGAATTTAGTCAGAAAAAGAGAAAATTGAGAATATTGTGCAGTAGAAACATTCTTTAGAACATTCTTAATCCAAAAAAGTGCCGTTAACTGAGGAAGTACATCATGGAATTGTGGTACTTACGAGAATTGCATGGCAGCGGTGCTGATGAATCATACCCCAAAATGCTATCATTGCACCAATCCACTGGCACCATCCAAGCTTCAACAGAGGATTCACAAAGTCCCACCAATCAAGTTCCATGGATTGTATCATGTTGTTGTCCTTAATAATAAACTGAGTAGCTTCATTTGACCAAAATGCAAAGACCTCAGGCACGCAAGTGCAGCAGAGTGACAAGGGTGCTGCTATGTAGAAACTGACCTCAGAAAAAATCAGAATAAGTGACACATATTTCCATGTAAACAACTGATGGTAAAGAGAGAAATAAATTGCAAAGGAACTTTTCAGTCTCAAGTAGAAAGTGCTTTATAATTTTCATTAACAAAGGTGTGTAGCGCTTATAAGTGGCGGGCATGAATATAACATTTTGCATTTCACATTTGTGACAGGTTACAACTAGATTATATGTATGAAATAAGTATCCAAGAAAAGCAATGATTCATGAGCAGTTTAATGTTCTTTTTAGTGTGCATGTAGTTTGTCTTGGCATTAGGAGACAGACAGCAGCAAAAGAAACTAGATAAGAGGTCCTCACGAAACTTACAACAAACCAGTGAGATAACCAAAAATGTGCATCCGAGCTGAGGGGCCGTAGTTAAATACATATATTGTCTCCAAAAGGCGTCTCAAGACTTGTACTTCCATTAACAACAGAAGAAACACAGAAAGCCAAGCACTGCATCACTGCTCTGAAGAAATCAGCAGAGATTTATGAAATGAAAATATGTTAGAACCTCATGCCAAGTACCTGGACATATTAGAGAAAAGAACTGGTTCAGGCACTAATGATGCCATTCTATAAGCATATATCCATGTCGTAAAAAGTAGGACGGTAGTCCAGATCACAGCCCCCACATAGAAATGAGCGAAGAATCTTTGAGGAACAGTGAGTTTCTACAATTCAAAATTGAGAAAATAAGAAAGCCTGGAAAAATCAAAGGTAAATATAATCATAATTACATAACAAAGATCCTACATCAAAATGCCTAGTAAAGATTAGGAAATTTTCATTGCTACACCCAGAAGTATCTAATACAAAACAGAAAGCTTGATCTTAAATTTCCATCAGCAAATCTCTACATTTAGAAAGTTCAGAAATTTCAGATAATTGGAGGACTGATGACAATCTGAAAGTTGTCTAAGTGATCATTCAAAAGAACACAGCCAGCATTCAGTCATTATTCAGAAAAAAAAAAAAAAAAAGGATATAGACAAGGAGCACATGAGATAAAATCAGCAATAGCAAAAATCAACAATCTACAAAACATCATCAAACTATTGATCTTAAATCAGTGTTCATCTGAATGCATTGTCTCAAACGCCATTATTCCCCAATATTTCTGACCATCAATCTTGCTGCAAATTATTATCTATCTGTGCTGGAAGCTACCGTTAAATTAAAGGGAAAAATAATCTCTATCAAACTTATAACTGAATTGAACCGCAGTGAACGAAGCCAATCATTTAAGTGGAATTATTGAGCTATCAAAATCCCAATTCGAAACTAGATTCAACAAATCTTGTTGTAATAATTCCTCAATTGGATATTCATAAATTGTTAATCAAACTACTAACATTAATATTTATTGAAATTCATAAATCGTAAATCAAACTACTAACATTAATATTTATTGGAAGACACACCATAAGACAAAACAAAAAGCCCAAATCCCAATGGTATTTTTTCAGAAGAATAATTTTATTTTATATTTCGTGTTCACATGAATCTGTAATTCCTTAATCAAAGCAATTTGAAATGCTCAGGCCTAAGCCTCTAACGTTTATTCATGCGCATGAATAGCTCTTTAATAGAATGTTACTGACTTCAGAATTGAAAAAAAAAAAAAAAAAAAAAAACCATTCATCGGTGATACAATTATCTTTCATGGACATAAGATACAGGTTACTGATTCGCAGATGTTCTAATTGAACCCAAAGAATAAAGCGCGTAAAGAACTCATTTTGACTGTGCTATTCCAATTCCTAGTCTATGAAACTTCTTCAAATTCAAGCCTGTGTCCATCCAACTAAATCCAGCACAACGTCTTTTACTCAGCTAAAGCACAAACATCTCCAAGGAAAAAAGACTAACAATGTAAGAAAACAAAAAATAGAAAAATAGAAAAAAAAAAGCTATAAACACTTACATGATGAGAAGATGATGGCAAGATCTTTCCTCTCTTTGCAAACCCCAAAATAACTGCATGGATCAAACCCAGCCTAGAACAAGGTAGTGAAGCAATAACTATTGGCAGGATCCCTGCTATCCAAGCAACCCTTATCAGACCCAAAAGCCCAATCTCCATTTTTTAACCAAAGTCGAATTCAAAGTAGAGTTTTAAAAGTTCAACGACACCTCCCCTCTTCCTTTGAAAAACACAACAACATGAAAGTGATTAATATATCTGCAATACAATCAATAACAGATATGATTGCAATCAATAGCAATGGCCCATGTCAATTGTTATTAGTTGTGCTGACATACAAGCTGTCTGTAATCACGGGTAGCTGTAATCACGCGCCGTCCCGTTGGTGCGTGTCCAGCTTCTGTCAGTGATAATTCATATGCCGTTTATTGATTTTGGGGATACCTTTTTTTTTATAAAATCGAGGTGGGTTGTTAAGATTAAAATTTCGCATCGAAGAAGTTCTAACTTTTAGTTCGTACAAGCTCATTTTAATCCATAAATTTTCGGATTTAATTTTTACTGAATTTCTATCGCTTCTACTATTTTAATTCAATCTCTATTCAATTAATTCAATTTCTTAATATGGGTGGATGGAGAGGGGACATGGGTTTGTTTTTTGAGGTTGGATGAGGACTCAGGCAACCTTGACGATGGCGGCCGATTATCCGCCCGAGTCAGATTACGCACGGCTGAGATTGCTTCACTCTATTTTGAAAAACGAAAAAAAAAAAAGGAAATTTGCAGTGTTTCTGTTTTTCTAATAATGTTTTTTTCAAAAAATACTTAATTTTTTAATATTTATTAAAAATAAAAAATTAATTCTAATTTCAAAATTTTATTTTTTTTTATCAAAAAACAGAAAATAGTATCAAATGCATCATATTTACACGGATTTGGCTTTAGAATTGGGTGTCAATTAGTTTATTTTATTGATAATTATTTTGACCTAATTTATGCATATGTATGATAATAATTAAAAATTTCATTATATTCTAAATAATTGTTTTTTACAAGGATAAAATAATTTTATTGCTTACACTGGTAATATGAAATTTTATTACTTACATTAAATTTATTTTCTTTCAAATGATATAATACTACATAACACATAAAAAAAGTTTAAATAAATGAACTAAAAAAAGACACTTATCACTTAATATGGTAAAAATTTATCATAAAAGAAAATTATTTTTATTAGCCAATAAAAATAATTCATTTTGAATAACATTAGTATTTAATTTAATAAGAAACATAATAAATATATTTCAATTATTAAAATATATTTATTGTGAGATTGAAGATGAATAGGTTCAAATAGCATTTAATAAATATATATTGTATTTTAATTTGAACAATATTATTTATTTTATTATTATTATCACTGAATATTAAAGTAGTTTCGTAGTGTTTGAACATTAAATTTATCAATAAATTCTCATTCTATCATTAGAAAAATCTATTAAATATTATTAAACTAGAAGCAATTGATATCAATATTTGTACAGGTAACAACTTCTGATTCAAATTTTTTTCGCCTAAATGTTTTTTCAATTAACATAATAAATGTTATTCAAATATATATCTTAAGATATTCTTATTTTTTAATGTAATTTTTTAAAAAATATATATAATAATTCACTTAATTTTTTATGCAATCTTGGAAATTAACTAATTAACTTAATTAATTTTTCTATACAGTCATTTAATTTTTCTATATAATCTTGAAAATATGCAATCACTTAAGTTTTACAATTTTCTAACTCTATTTTTAGTTGTTGTTATTTTTTTTTTATTTATGTCAACTTTTTATTTAACTCACTAAAATTTAACTAATTATACTTATTTTTTATTTGTGACGTTAAACTAATCATAGCGCTAAATATTTACTTGATATGATTTTTTTATGAATTTTATTTATTTAAATCGCATATTAAGTAAATTTGTTATAATAGTCGTGCAACGTATGGGGATAAAACTAGTAAATTCTATTCAACAACTCAATACAAAATTAACACTAGTGTTGTGTTTGGTTTAATTCTAATTTAAAATTCTTTTTTTGTTTGCAAAATTCATTTGTAAATAAATTTCTATGTTTGATATACCACACAATAAAATATAATTTATTTTAAATGAAATGAATTTTATATTTGGTTAACTTTAGAATTTAATAAAATATTTTTATTTCATAGAAAATATTATAGTATTATTTTTTAAAAAAATTATAAATGTAAAAATTATAAAAAAGAGAGAGAGTAGAGAGAGAATAAAGAAAGAGGAGAAATGAAGAAAAAAAAAACTAAAAAAAGTATTTTCATTAAGGATATTTTTATCATAACAAAAAATTTTACAATTGTAAAATTTATTTACAAATTCTATCAAAATTGATAAAATTTTATTTAGTTTTGATTAATTTTAAAATTTAATAAAATAAAATTATAAATAAATTTTTATTTATATCAAACACACAATTTATGAATTTATAAATAAGTTTCATAAAAATTATAAAATTAATTTATACTAAATATAATATAAACAACTCTTTAATTATTAGTGTCTTTACTTTAAATTGCACATTTGATAGAGTCTTGTCGCTTAGAACCAGTGGGGAGTGAGGTGTAAAGTGCAAATTAGCAGTCCATTGTATAAATTATAGGGTAATTTAATTGAATGTGACTTGAATTATAATTAAAATTTTGTTATAATTATTAAAAATTAATTTTATTTAATTATTTATTATAATTTATTAATTTTTTTATAAATTTCATTTTATTATTAAATTATTTTAAATTTTTATTTATGAGGGAGTTTTAAAATTTTATTTTATAAATTAACAAAAAATTCAAAATACAAAATCAATTTAGAATGCAAAAATATATAAAATTTGATGAATAAATTATAATACAATTAAAACTAAAATTGAATAAAATTAGTTTTTTTAATGATTATAATAAAATTTTGTGTGATTTTGAGGATTAATTAAAATATTCTTTCTGAATTTCTCATTCATAAATGACAGACGACACCGTTTGGAGGGGCCAATAAAACCCTAATCAGCTGTCCCTTGTGCTCTCTTCTTCCCTCTCTCCTCCTTTCCATTTCAATCATCGCCGCTGGGCATCCTTTCTAACTCTCCTCTCTTTACCGTACACCGCCGCCACCACAACACCGCCCCTCGCAGCCTGTTTTTATCTCTTTTCTCTTTTCTGTCTCATATTTCCTTTACAAAAACTCCATTTTCCCATCTTTTCTACTCTAACAGCAATAAACAAAAATGAAATTCATCAACTCGCAAATGCTCAGAAAATAAAATAGGTATTATGTTTTTGGAAAACCAAAGGCTCAAATCTGACGAGAAGAAGCGTAATTTGTGCTTATTTCCTCTTAAGCTTACGGGTCGAAGCCCACATCTCTGCTTTCAGAAGGTCTAGTGCTTGTTACTAAACGAAATTTTAAATTTTTTTTTTTTGTTAAATTTCATACGCTTTTTTGGTGAATCTGTGATTTTGGGTTTCTCTTGTTGTTTAGAAATTGCAAGGAAACGATGTACAAGAATTGGACTTTATCACTCTCTATGTATTTAGAAGTCTGAGTGACATGGATTATACTACGTGATACTGTTAGTTTGCATTTGATTCAGTATTTGTTTCAGCTGCTGTTAACTGTAGCAAACCCATATTCTGAGATTTGATCCAAAATGAGCCTAGCTATTTTAGGCAGTGGATCTAACGCTCTTGCTTGCATTTGTTTGTTTATGTTTTCAGCTCTTAATAGTGTTTGAATCTCTAATAGGTGTGTATTTAAAATTGTGATTCAATAGAGCAATTGAGATGCCAATGTTGTCAGATTTCTAATTCACTTCTATCCAAATGGACCTTAATAATTTTATTTTTCTGTATAATTTGTCCATGTGAGTAAGCATTGTGACCATTGTCGAGCATGATTGAAAGTCTAATATATTGAGTGGTAAGACGTTTCATTTATTCCATCACTATTTCAAGTTATTTATTTTCGGAGCTCCATTAGAGTATGGGTAAATCTCTGGCATGGGCTTGAATGCCCTTCAAGTGTAATGCCAAGCATGTTTCCAAACTTTCCATGGCTGTTTTTTAATATAATGCGGCTGTAGACAACTACTATACTGTTTTGGTAGCTATTTTTGCTGTCTCAAACTTTCTTCATTTACTGGCGGCCTTTGACTTCAATTATTAGTTCTCTTCTTGCTGGAAATACATGGTTGCCTCCTTTTGGCACTTTATTTTATTAAGTTCCTACTCGCTTATTTTGTTTTGAAATCTTTGCTTTTGTTTTCCATTTTTCTAAACTGATGTATTCTATTTCCAGAAACGTAGTTGCTGCATAACGTTTTGACATTCATCAAAAGGGAGCCTACTTCCTCGATCATAACGTGGATGCATAATGGATGATGGTGGACAACATCATAATGGGAGATATAAGATGGAGTATTACAAGGCAGCAAATTCTCCAGTAAGAAGAGTCTTTCTGTAGATCCTTGTGCATTTTCAGTTTTGTTATTGTGCAATTTTAGAACAATGTAAACTAGACACTCTTATTATGTGTAGTGGAGTTTGATGCCTCCCCCTCAAGCTAAGGAGCAAAGTAATGCCTTGGTGATGAATAAGAAGATCATGGCCATCCTTGCTGAGAGGGATGCTGCTATTCAAGAGCGAAATGTGGCACTAGCAGAAAAAAAGGAAGCCTTAGCTGCACGAGATGAGGCACTCCATCAGCGAGAAAAAGCCCTTGCTGAGCGGGATAAGGCCTTGATGGAGCGAGACAATGCTCTGGCAGCCATTCAATACCGGGAAAATGGTGTGAACCTTCCTCTGGGCAATGGAAATCGAGGATCAAAGCGCATTCCCCACCCAGTATACAATCCAAATGAGGTGGCAGAAGCTCTCAATGCTGGAGAAATGATCACTGATGCCTTCCCAATAACAACTGTTGCAGCTGAATCTATTAAGCCACGCCAGGCAAAACGTTCAAAGGACAATAAGGCAGTCTCAATGAAAGCACCTAAGTCACCAAGGAAAGGGAATAAAGAAGGTGAAGCTCTGAATAGACAAGGTTCTGATGCAAAGAAGTTTAAGACTGAATGGGATAGTCAGGATGCAGGCTTGAACCTGGTCAATTTTGATGAAACCATCATGTCTGTGCCTGTTTGCTCATGCACTGGAGTTCCCCATCAATGCTATAAATGGGGAAATGGTGGGTGGCAGTCATCTTGTTGCACCACCACAATGTCATCATATCCATTACCACAGATGCCAAATAAGCGCCACGCCAGAATTGGTGGTCGGAAGATGAGTGGTAGTGTCTTCACAAAATTGCTTAGTCGGTTGGCATCAGAAGGCCACGATCTCTCAGTCCCTCTAGACCTCAAGAACTACTGGGCTAGACATGGGACAAACCGCTATATCACCATAAAGTAAATATTCTCTCTTGGAGCCTTTCTTTGGTCTTCAATTGTCTTATTCTGATGTAGGAAGTACTGCTGAACTGTTTTGTAGCCTAACCTGGAGCTTCTTGATGAAAAATTCTTTGGCTTTGACCAAAAAGGGATTATTTCTTATGCCCCTTGGTTTAAATCAGGCTGCTGTTATTTGGCTTAATACATTTTGTTCCATTTTAGGGTTTTTATAGCCTTCGGCGTCTTTGGTGTTTCCATAATCATGATTACATGGCAGATAATTCACTACTCTGGAATAGGAATCTTCAAGTGGAATATTGCATTAAAGACTCGCCTTTTAAAAGTTGTTCTCGATGGCTGCTCTTGTTAAATATAGATTACTGAATAAAAATAAAGGTTGCCAGTATAATGTGATTGATGTCATAAGTGAAAGCTGCTCCTACACCTGATTTGTTTTAATGTTCTCTTCATGACAATGGTAGTGGTTGACATCTTGATTACCCCTAGTTAATCAAGAATCTATTACCAGTTTAATTGCTCTGAAAAAGAGCAATTTGAAATTTGGTTAGGGTCGGTTTGAATTAAGATATTTATCTCTGGCCCTAGCTAGGATAGGAACTTTTAATCTTTCTCAACAGCCCTGGAAATTGAAACAGATGCACATTGGCATTGGTGATATTTCGTGCAAATCAATAGAAACATGAAAGATTTTATTAAAAAAAGTCCACTTGGATTTGGGATATAAAAAAAAAATAGTGGACTACTTTCATAATCAAAATTCCTACATTGACTTTTGGAGATACCGAAAAAATTAATTAGGAGTCTATATGGTGTTACTATCAGAACATCTCCCTCCAATCTAACGTTATCTTGATTCTTCAATTGAATTATATCAAATCTGTTTTCGAAGTTTATCTTTTAAGCAATCTCAAATTTCAAATGCTTAAAACATCTCATTTTTCCATCTTATAGTTTCCTCTATCTTTCAAGTTCCGCCACTACTGAACAAAAATCGTTTCTCATCCTCCTTATGAACATGAGCCTAGAATCACCTACTCAATCCAAACTCTTACGTTGGGCTGCCAACGTAAGTGGTTTCTTTGACATGCCCAACCCAAGGATTTTTACCCTCTATGTCATCAGTAGCACTGCCACCTTCTCCTTGGGCGCTGCCCTGATACTTGAATGGCTTCTATATGGTCAATACCACCCTGGATACCACTGGATCGTCTACTACGCTCCATTGATGATGGTGGCTCCTATTTTCGTGGTGATCATATGCTTTGTCTCTGCCAATTTCATGTGCAACAAGGATCAAAATACGCTTACGTTGCCTCCATCTATTGAGGAGAAGGTTGAGTCTCCACAAATTGAGGTAATGCCTAATGAAAATGCTCATGATCATGAATCAATCAGCTTGACCGAAGAACCTACTCCTACAAGCTTAAAGCTGGTTGCTGTAGAAAGGAATGTCATTGATGATAATTCGAACTTGAATCGATCATTGTCTTTGAGATTGCCTAGCCGCAGTTTGATTGATTATAGCAACATTAAGCGCTCATTTAGTTCTCGATTATATTGACGGGTTTGTTTGCCTGATGAATTGCATTCCATTTGACCCAACTTTTCGTTTCCCCCTTTGAAGAATTGGATTAATTTTGATGTTTATTGGGAATAATTCATTCTCTTAAACCTCTTATTGTTGAAATTAGAGTTGTAGAGTGGCTAATGATTGGGCCTTTTTAGAATAGTATTAATTTCGGATCACATCTTTTTTTATTTTTAGATGTTTCAGAGTAATGTCATTTTGAATTATGAAGTATCAGTAACGATAATGTCATTTTGAATTATGGTTTATCGAATCAAATGATTAGGTTACAATATAGAAAGAAACTTAAGTCAATTTCAGATTATTTTCAGGTTTTGAATTGAATTGAATTATTTGTAGTTTTGATTTTTTAAATTAGAATATTATTTTATTTTATAATTATATTTTAAATTAGATAAAATTTTGATCCACTTTAATTTAAAATTTTCAATTATTATCAGTTTGAATTATCAATTTTTTTTCTAAATTAAATTAAATTTCTGTGGAGTGAAAAACTGACAACACCTAACCTCTACCTTTTGCAATTAGATGATGTGAAACATGTTGAATTACAATAGAAGCTACATGTTTCACTCCATAGAAAATCTAGTGTTATCAAAGTCTAACAAGTTTTGAAAATTGCAGCCAGAGTCACAAAAAAGGGAAGTTCTAACCAATTCTGAGTATCGTGTTCTCTAACTTTTCGGGATTCAAATACAAAAAATTTCTAACCCACTCTGAGTACTGATTCATAAAAAATTTAGAAGACTATATTGATATGCATGCATCTTGAAAAGAACATTTACGAACTTTATATATATATATATATATTTGGATTGACTGTATCGTATGGTTAAATTATTTACATAGGAGCCACGACACACTATTAGTAGGTTTTTTTTTTTTTTGGACGAACGGTATTGTGTGGTTGAATTGTTTCCATAAGAGTCACTATACATTATTAATATGGTTAATTGTTAGTAGAGGAGAGGGACATAATTTTCAACAAATTCCATTAAAAGATATTCACCGTTAATAATGAGATTTAAATTCAAAATTTTTTAATTCTGAAGCATCACCTCTTAACCATTAGACTAGAGGATCATCTGTTTGACGTAATCTTTTCTTCTCTTAACAAATGGGAAGTACTAATCTATGATTTCTAGATAAAAATTTACCTCCTCAACTGCGGGAGGCTGGACCTACCCTCAAATAAATATGATTTGTTATTAAAATTAAATAATCCTTAAAGCATTATATATACAAACATCCAGCAAGAATGAATAAGAATGCAAGTTACATGCATTGATGAAAATTGCAGACACTAATGTCAATAACAGTTGTGACATTTTCAATCCCAATCGCCTAAAAGACAAGCTATAAATGCCCCATCAATCTTGGGTTTGTGTAGCTTTTTCCTTTACTTCATCCTTTTTCAGAGATATGTGGAACATAGCATATTCCTGCTTCTACCTTTAATTTTTTTCTTTTTTTTTTTTTAACAAAAAAATCCAGGGGTCGGGGAAGATATGACTCCAACATATGATTGTTCCATGAGTGGTGTCCCTACCAATAAGGCTAACCCATATTTGTCTCCAAAAGTTATTTGTTTATACTCGAAATATTTATTAAAGATAGAAAAAATTATTATTATTATCAATAAACTAATACAAGATAGGGCATAAACGTCAGAGATATTAGTATGTTTGCATGCAATTTTCTTTGTTTTTGTTCAGTTAAATTCCAGCAGCTCTAATGATTATTTCCAGGTGATTGATTAAAAGACTAAAATTTGAAGAAAAAAATATTGAATTATGAACCTTAGGACCAGAATTTAGAACCGGCTGTAAATGGTACATGGAATTGTAATGAATTGATTTTTAAGCAATTTTGTTTTCTTTGAAATGCAGCTTGGAAGGTTTTTGCTCCAACAATTAGGAACGATATTTCAGGTGTTCTTAAGACTAAATTATTGATTATGATAATGAAATGAAGATAAAAAAAAAAATTATGATATTAAGAATTATGAAGATGAATTAAGTGTATACAGTGTTTAATCAAGTCCTAGGACGCTATAATAAGTTTTCAGCATTCATTTTTCATAATTTATGAAATAAAATGGCAGAATCCTAATGGTAAAGGAAATCAAATGATGTAATCAACGAAAAAGACCTAGTTCAAGGCTATTCGTCTCTATTGAGATCTTTGCATCAATTTGCACTAATCAAATACCTTAAAATTGGTTTAATGGACGGTTTAAATGATAATGATAATACTTGTGATTTTTTAAAAAATAATCGATATTTATTTGAACTTTATCTAAGAATTATTTGAAATCAAAATAATAATTATGGAGTTGAGGAGAATTATTGAGCTAATATTTTAGAATTTAGAATTTATTTTGATATATGTGTATGTAAATTTTAGGAAATGATATAAATAAGTATTAAAGTGGCAATTGGGATAGTAACAGATTAAGTGAATAATACATACAATATTTATATGTATTCATATATTCTTTCTTGATAAAGATGTTTGATTCTACTATTTGATTTTAATATTCTCTATTGAGATTAGTTAATTTCACTTATCATCATATTTTTACTTATGAGTTTCTTTTTATTCACAACAGTGCCACATATATTTGACACATGTAGACATGATGTGTAAATTTAGGAGTTGTGAAGTAAGATGTGTGTGAATGATCTATGAAATAAATTGAGAGTATTAAATAAGGTAAAAATTAATAGACAATAAAATGATTATCAATTGAATATTTTGATGTGGAATAGTATGAGATTATATGATGAACAAATGTTACAATGCTACTTTGAGTAACAAGTATGAGTTATACTATATCTGGAATATTTGAATTTAAAAAATAAGATTTTTTAGATCAGATTGTCAAGATATACCATCTTATCATTATTTGATATTAAAGTATATTCTCAACCAGTGATTATTATATTTAAGTATATAAGATTATGAGAAATGCAGTGGGGCAAACTGCTTGAAAAAGTAGTGGCCACTGATAGTTAAATGATAATATAGTCGCAGAATTTTAGCACAATTGAACTTAAATATAATTACATATCTATGTTGATAATTCGGTACTTGCTTGATGAACACTGTTGAATTATGGTGGCTCATTTGATATCCCACATCGGAGAAATAACAAAGGGAAGAGAGTTCCTTTTGTTATAAATAGAGTCATATCCCACATCGGAAATAGACTAAAAGGGTGAGAGTTTGTTTTGTTATAAATAGAGTCTTAATTCCTTTAGTTTTATAATCCCAAAAATTGTCTACTCATCTCTTAGGCAATTTTCAATATTTTTCCCTCTTTTGTAATATTTCACTTTGTAGTCCTTTTCTTAGTGAAATATAATTTTGGTAGTGTCCGAGGACGTAGACATAATTGGCCGAACCTCCTTAAATTCTGGTGTTTTTATTTTGTCTTTATTTTCAATAGCTATTTTGTAGGGTATGGTTGTAGTGATATATTGTGCT